>JACXGM010001002.1:0-60192 GCA_016801145.1 Umbra pygmaea | reverse complement strand
AATTATCAGAAGAGTTGTGTAACTTTCTGAAAAGTAGGTTTAAAGCACACAAGATATTTTGTGCCTGCAGACTTGAAGAAACCAATATTCAATTTAGCTAGCTAATATTAGATTAAGAAATAAGTTTAGTTAACCACTGGACTTACCTAATGTTACAGAACTCTGAATAAACCTGAATATATTTTGACACTTCTGACCTACTGTATGAAATGCAGTATCTTGTGTGTGTGTGAGTGTGTGTGTGTGTGTGTTTGCACAAACGCTTTCTGCTCATGCTTTTAGCAACAGGCAGGAGCATCAATAGCAAATAGAATGGTAAAACTGTGTCCCCACCAATGTTCAAACCAAACCTACGCCCTTGCGCTGACGCATCTGTTTGCAGATTGGCGAGCCTCGACCCGTCCTTGCTCTTGAAGGACTGGGCCTTTTTTGGAGTCTCCTTATATTCTGTACTATGATTACACAATTGCCTCACCTCTTCCACACAACCTTGTTATTATTTCAACTTGTCACCTATTAGTCTTAAATTGTCCCTGTACCAAGTTTTGAACTAGAATATGTGGACACCTACAAATATCTAGGTATCTGGTTAGACTGCTCCATTTCCTTCCAGACCAACATTAACCATCTCCAATCCAAAATCAAATCCAGGATCAGCTTCCTATTCTGCAACAAGAACTCCTCAAGTCTGGTGAAAATGACCATCCTACCAATCGTAGACTTTGGTGAGGTTATAACTGCCTCTTACTACCTCCTGTAGTCACACTGCCATCCATTTTGTAACCAATGTCCCATTGAAAGCCCCACCACTGTAACCTCTATGCTGGCTGGCCCTTTCTTCACACCTGACCCCAAACACATTGGTATCAGCTCATTTACAAGAACTCCACTCTTTATCTAAGCTCAATTATCACCACAGCAACACCCGCCTTAACCTGCCACTCCAGCAGATATATATATAATTAGTTACCCCAAACACAATACCTCCTTTTGCCGTAATTCCTTCCAGTTCTCGGTTGCCAATGACTGAAATAAAATGACAAAAACCACTGAAATTGAAGCCTGAAATCTCCCTCACTGATTTCAGGGGCGACTCTCAGAGCTGCTCGTAGACCAATGCAACTCCCCTTTCTTTTTGCACCTCTTATTTTCCTCTCCTACGTCCCATCGTCTCTGTCTCGCCCCAATGGCATTTTAGCACATAATTTGCACACAATCATTTTTACTGTTATTTGCTTTTTATCACTTGCACTGCATTACCAACTAGTGTTCCTGTTTATACCGCTATGCCACCAAGCCATATTTTATAAAGTACTTCTTTAAAATTACATCCTATGCACTTATATTTTACACATTTTTTTATATTCTTTGTGTTGCCTCTTACACTGTTACGTTTGTCTTTGCCTGTCACGGTGTTTGTCGGTGTAGAGAGGAAGACCGAGGCGAATGATGGTACAACTTATATTTATTTACTGAGATATATCCAGGAGACGGTCAATTGCCGTTTCGATTGCAGGTGAACCAAGTACCTCTGTCGCACAACAATAATACTTAAATAGCTTACGTGCTCTCAACAGCGGCACGGACGCTGAGGCTAATCTTAAGTACAGAGCGTACGCATAAAGACAGGATACCCACACTTTTTTCACAACCAACGGTGCTAATGACACTCCTGGATAAACAATGGTACTCACGTACTTCAAACGAACAGCATTCTCAATGACCGACAGCTCTCTCTAGTCAAGCAGCCCTTTAGTACCCTAGTAAACTACACTAATGGAGCCCACCTGAAAATGATCAGTAATCAAACAGACCTACAATCCTCCCTCTCTATCTAACTGAAACACTAACCAGGAACTGCTTGACTGGAGGAGCTGTCACATCATCTTAGACATAGACACATATGAAAACAACCAAACAAAACCACCATGCATTGCTTAGAACATCACAGAATCGCTGCAACAATATATAAATGTTCATTAGTCCATGTTAACGCCAGCCCCTCCTGGCTGGGCGTTACATTGCCAGGTCGCCATTGCAAATGAGAATTAGTTCTCAATCACTATATCCAGTGAGCGGCAGTTCTCTGTGCAGAAATGCCTTCTTGAAGGCAGTGGTCAGAGGAAAATAGCCAGACTGGTTCAAGTTTATAGAAAGGCAACAGTAACTTAAATAACTACGTGTTACAACCAAGGTTTGAGTCAGAATTTGGCATAAACAACACGAAATCATGGATCCATCCTGCAGGCTGGTGGTGGTGTATTGGTGTGGGGAATATTTTCTTGTCAGACTTTGGGCCTGTTATTACCAACTGAGCATTGTTTAAATGCCACAGCCTACCTGTGTATTGTTCCTGACCATAGCCATCCCTTTATGACCACAGTATACCTATCTTCGAATTATAACTTTCAGCAGGATAACTCGCCATGTCACAAAGCTGAAATCATCTTAAATTAGTTTCTTGATCATGACAATGAGTTCACTGTACTAAAACGCCCTCCACATTCACCAGATCTCAATCCAATCGAGGAGCTTTGGGAAGTTGCAGCCAACAAATCTGCAGCAGCTGCGTGATGCAATAATGTCAATATGGACCAACATCCCTGAGGAAGAACAAATGTGGGTCCAACCCAGTACTAGCAATGTGTACCTAATGAAGTGACTGGTGAGTGTATCGAGATTTTTGCTGTGCAAAAACAAAATTCCCCCCCCCCAGGACTGGACCCAGGACAAGAATCCCAGTTGTCTCCCCGTCAACATCCCTGCATACAGTCATTAGTGATTCTATTTATTGATAATATATTTGTGTTACTCAGTGTAGCCATTATACACCACAGTATGATTCAGAGGGTTTTTGTTTACAGACTGTATCTCTCCACACTACATTTTAGTGTCCTTTTATTTCATCATATATTTTTTATCTTATCGTTTACTATCTTTTTCATTGTTTATCTGTTTTTACTAGTATAACTGCATTGCTGAGCCATGGCACAATTTATTCACGCAATTACATCTGTGTGTCACTGGTACATGTCACAAATGAACAAAACTTGAAATTACATAGACCACAAATTGGTCAGATTACTAATTGGACATACACATACATTTTTTTTATATATTATGTTGGTGAGTTTTAGGATGTAGAGAAAGTGTACATATGCAGTGGGCCTTAGGTGATGATGGATAATGGAATCCTGAATACTTTAACATTTTCTATCACTGCAATGAAAGAAACAAAAAATATAAAACTTTAGACTTCAATTACTTTGGTATTACATTAATAACTTCCAAAATGTTTATATCTTGGTTTGCATAGATTCACTTCTACACTCTCTACAAGCTGTTTTGGTGTAGTGTATGTGGGTGTATCATTATTAGACATAGAGGGCCCTATCTTGCACCAGGCACAACGCATTTTAATGCCCGAACGCATGTGTCTTTGCTAGTTGAAGACCGACACAGTTGTCAATTTCCCATCCGGCGCCCGCGTCCTTTAAATAGCAAGTGCACCTGTTCCCATATTCGCGCCCATGGGAGTGCTGGTCTAACAGGGATGTGTTCAGGATAATTCTGGGTGTATTGCTATTTTGAGGCATCAGAAAGTGATCCCGCCATTGCCCAATAAAAACTTTGTCTAAAGTCAATGGTATGTCATTGTTTTTTTAACTGCAAATTAGTCAAATGCACCTAGGCGTACTGTAACGTTCCCCAGTTCCTCTTCCCTGGAAACTGCCACTTCCCTATTCTACAGTACTCAGAACTACAATTCCCATTCCCCAGTTCTTCTTCCTGTGGACTACAGCTTCCCTAGTCTTGCCTGCCCAGAACTACATTTCCCATACCCGGACTCAATTATCCTAATTCAGAACACCTGCTCACTCCACTCTGTATTTAAGCCACACACTCCTCATTGCCTCTTGTATGCCTCTGTATTGTGAGTATTGTTTTATTCCATTCTGAGCATTCCATTGCATTATTCTTAACCTGTATTCGTGTGTTAAATCTTGCCGACTGTGTAAGGAGGAGGTCTGTTTTGTTCATATATTCTTGTCTTAGTGAATGTGTCTTCACCACTTATGGTGTCGTACGTAATGTAGTGTCAGGACATTATATTTGTCAACTGTTGTCTATGCCAGGTATTGGGCATGTAGGCTTGCTAATAGTTGTGCAGCACTGTTCCAGTTTGGTGTTCAGCTCCTTCTAAAAGCCCGGTACATGATCTGATTGCTGTTGTCTATAATAAACTAAGAAGATAAGTGTATACCTGCAGTCTGCCTCCGTCACTCCACCAACATAACTGTTACAGCTTGGAGTATCATTACACGTACGCACAGCGCATGCACACTATGCTTGTTGCACACACACAGAGATGCGCAGCAGCACACAAACATGCAAAAGATTACAAATATGAATATTACGGTGCAAATCTGCCATCAAAATAGCAATGTGCAAGAGGTACAAATTAGCATGGTCCGTAAAGGGAATGGGAGATGAATCACTAAATGGTTTATTGCATGTTACGCCCTAAAAACACCTATGAATTAATGAAGACATTTAGTACAACCCTTTGGCGGGATGTCCACTGAACACATCAGATTTTAGCACACGTTAAGCTGGATTCACACCAGGCCCGGCAAACTGGTTGCATTGCGTCCGCATAGTGAGGACTTGACGCACATGTGCTTCTGCAAGACAAGACCGTTACTATCATGTTGTGCTACTCATTCCATTGGGAACTTCAACTTCCGGTTGTACAAGTTGAATAATTTGAACGAATGCGACACACCGATCGCACCGCATCGCAAGCCCACAAGGCAAACGCAGCCTTGCGGATTGCTCCATTGACAATGAATGACTTCCAGCGCAAATCAACGCATTCAAAGTGTTCAGTGGACATCCCGCCTTTTAGACCATGCCCCCAGCGCATAAACCCTTTTTTCCGCCATCAAACTAGCAAAAGTGGATTTGGACACGCCCAAATCGCACTTACGCCATGTGCTTCACGCAGTGAGCGTAGATTGTTAAAATATGGCCCATACTGTCTTTATCAGGGTTCACGTAAAATGTGGTCCTTTACATCTTTCTCTAACAACATAGTTGAATCCAAACAAAGCATCACATTTAGCAACTGACTAAAACAAGCAGGAACAAACTCACAAAGGAAAGGCCAAGAAAGAAATGGAGTAATTTGAGAAGTTGTGTACCAAAAGCATCTGGGCTTTCCATAACTTCTGTTTTCAAGGTGAAATAAAAAATATTTTCACACAAATACTGGTTATTTCACAAAGTTGTATCAAGCGCATTAGTGTGGGCAGAGTCATATAACCCATTCACGTAGCTCTCACGCTAGCTCAACCCTGCTCTCCCTGAGTGATAGCACTGCCTGATGAAAGAATCTGTCAAACAGTGATTGTAAGCTATTTAGGAACCCAGACAAATTATAGATTTATGTCATTGTTCCCCTTTAACTAGTAGGAGGCTAACACTTCTTCATGATAGTTTCATGTTGGATTAACTTGCAGCCAAAGAATAATACATAAAATGATGCAACTTTTTTATCTCACACGTCATTTTCTCTATGCCTCCATGTCCCCCCGATTGCCTGCGAGCTACTCCTGGACTTTACGGTAATTTCTCTACTGTGCGACAGAAAGTCACATGGTTATGACACAATCTGTCACATCCAGCCCAGGGTGGGCTGGAGTAGACATAAGACTGAGATGGACTCCTTGTGTTTGTATATATTACTGTTCCATTTCTGTTTATTGTTATGTTGTGTTACTTATAGAAATATGGCCAGTGTAATGCACTGTTGATTTATGTTGTATATTGAGTGTCTCTGTTGTGTGCTATGTAGCGCCTTCCTCTCTTTTACCTGGTACTGATTGGGGACTGAGTTGGTCTAATCACCTAAACACGTTCAGTTGGTTGGCTCGGTCCCTATATAAGTCCAGGTGAACGAGAGGAGGGTGCAGGTCATAATTATATTGTCATCGTGAGAGAGAGATGCTGTAGTGTGATTACCGTCATACAGGTAGAAGATATTCTAGGAGCTACATGTTAAGGAGTTTGTGAAAAGTGAGTCGCCAGTGTTAGGAAGTAATGTGTACGCTCTGTTCCTCATGTTTAGCTATTCAGTGTCTGTGCCGCTGCTAAGAGCACGTAGGCTAGTGAGGAATTATCCTTGTGCTCTCGCCCTAGTTGTTAAACCTGCAATCTCTGTTTATGTATGCGTCCTGGGAATCCTCTGCCTATTAAAACAGTGTGATGTAAATACAAATGTATTTTTATTACAGGATTTAGAGAAATAAAAACATAATGATCAAAACTTGACTGTTTACTGATTTTAATTAAAGTGAGTTTGGCAAATCATGTCTGGTACCACCCTGCCATCTCTACTGGGTTCACTGGGGGTTCCTCTTGGCCATCTTCATCAAGAGAAAGGAGGGCCCTCTCACCTCTCATGGTGGCAATGATGTGAAGAACAACACATGCAGCTGTGATGTCACATCTCTGGACTGACCCTGAGCCCACGCAGACACTAAAATCTTCGGGATGGCTAGGGTCATCTCCACCTTGACCCGTGTTCAGATGTGGGCCAAGTTGAATAGTGCCTGTGGTCCAGGCTCAGGATCAGGGTAGGGTGTCATCATATAGGGCAGACAAGGGTACCCTCTGTCCCTCAGGAACTAACCACTTAACAGTCCTATAATGTTAGTTACAGTGTATAATTACATAAATAAAATAATAATAATAAAACATTGTGTAAGGCAAAACATACCCTTATGATAATTGTGGCACATAGATGACTCCCTAAACATTCTGACATCATGTACAGACCCTTGCCATGAACACCCTTTACTTGATAATTTTGGTCTCCAGTAGGGACTTCCCAAAACTTGTGAACTCAGAGTTATTGAGTTGGGGACAAGTAATGAGGGGGATTTAGGTTTAAACACCCAAAGATTTAGCACCAAAAAATCTATTGTTACCTGCACATTGATGCTATGAATTGACTTCCTATTAACATAGTCTCCTTCATTGACTGAAGGAGCTTTATTAGGAATGTGGGTTCCATCAATGCACCCAATCACATTTGTCACACCCTGAAATTGAAAGTTAGGCAATTCCAATACACTACCTGTCGCAAAAAACTAAGGGCAATGCACAAAATGTGCTCTGTGTTAAGCGCTGATCCACACGATTTGTCACATCTGATATGTATGGTTTTAAAATAATTGTTTTGTTAAATAAATTTACGAACCTTGTGTAAAACAGTAACACTCCTGCAAATATCCAATTGGATACGAAAGCACATCCATACGTGGTCTTATCACCCTCTCACACACGGAAAATATTTAATATTATCTGTGCTTCCACATCCACTATGTCATCTTCAAAAGGGCACGTCATGCTCCGTCACCTCTCTAAAATAAACTAACCCTGGAACATAACCGGCTCTGGTGCAGGTTATGTTCAGAGAGTGAGTTGCAATGGCTACCTACATACACTGAAAGTTACCTCTGTTTTTGGAACCAAAAGCTGAGGTTATCCGCTTACTTCCCCTTAAACTTCCCTGGGTATGTCACAACCTGCTTTCTGGAATTCCCCCCAGGTATATGCTAATTAACTCTAAATACCGATACCTAACATTGACATAGTGTAGTGACTCAAAGCTACTCAATAACACACAAGCTAACACTGGTGAAAGCCAACTAATGCTGGCTAATGTAATGTCAGCTAATGCCAGCTTATGTGTGCTAAAGCTAAAACAAATCAGTTAATGATGGCTAATGACAGACAAAGTCACTACATTGTTAACCATATGCCTACTACTATATTACGTTATCACCAAAACGTTTTTGTTTTTCATGAGTTTGGATTATTTTGATGTTGTTGCTAGTGAAAAAGGAATGCTAACTGGGGGCAAAGACAGTGGTAAAACAGTGGTTAAACGCAAATCCTTGCATACCTTTACTCTCAGTGTTAGGCTGATTACGTATGATGCAAGTTTATCATTTTTTGTAGATAAAATAAGTCAACAATTACATTCGAGGCTTTTGAAAATGATTATCGAAACATTAAAAAGTGTCAAAAGTTTGTTTAGGATCACGCCATAATATTAGGCTAATTACATGGGAGTTAATCAAGGACCACTCGGTTTTTACTCAACTCGGTGGCATGGTCATGTTAAACTTTGCCTCCTGTGTGTATCTATCATAAACCCAGACCCAACCACAGGGCTGGCATCCGGTTTGGCAAAGTGAAGCAAATGCGGAAGTGCCTTAAACCTGCATTCTATCTGAATTCCAGGTGGGGGCGACACGTGTGGTTGCAAAAGAGGTCGGTTTCTGTAGAATTCAATGGGAAAGTCAACCACATTTAAATTGATTTATTACCTGAGTAAACGTTTTCATAATGAGTTTATGGTCTCAATCGCTAGTTTTAAGTCGTCTGCAATACAGAATGATGTTAATTTTTTTATTATGGTCTCGTTGATTGTTAAATCGATGATAAAGCTGGGGGGGTTTTAGGGAGTGGCTATGATGTGATTGACATTGACTGTGCCAGTGAAAGTGCGTAACATAAAGTAGAGCGTAAGCAGCGTTGCCAACTCTCAGCTAACGTCACAGTCAGATACCGCCTCTCACGTAAAATCGTCACATCCGCAACCAAGATGGCTGCGCTTGTAATGGCAAACTCGACAACTCAAATCAGATATTCACAAACCAATGTGTGACGTCACACATGGTTATGTCCAGTACAATATACGGTTTATGGACCCAACGAACACCACATGTTTCACTGACAGCAGAATCATCCAATGATCGCGTAGCATCACATACTTTGTGCGTGACATGGTTATTTGTTTAACTTTTTTTGATCACGTAAAATTACATTATATGGCCTAATCAAATCATATTTGCACTACATCCTTGATATCTGTAACTATACATGTTTTGTCCTTTTCTATATGTTCTACATTGACTTCATCTATCCTACCGGGGCTTAAAACTGGGGAAATAACTATATATTTTTTGTATACAGCGCACTATATGTCATGGTACTGTAGCTCAAGGCTGGAGTTCTCACAGGCTAGCTTCACGAAACCCAATTAATTTGCACTTAGACAGAAGTGCATCTTTGTTATTGAGTAAGCATGTGAAATCCAATGTGAAAAACAGACATAGCCAGCTCCGCGACGAAACAACATAGACCCAACAAATCGATAATGAAATCCATTGCCAACAATTTTAATAATAGATTTGTATCGATTTCATCGATTCGTTGTTGCAGACTTAAAGGGACACTCCAGCCCTAAATCATATCAAAATCGTTTTCTAGGTCGTTTTCACAATATCCTATTAAAAAAATACACTTTTCAAAGCATCCTGCACTTCCTAAGCCAGGGGTGTATTATTATTTCAGCTTGAGAGCCACATTGAGTTTTTGAAACCAAGTGAAGGGCCGCATACTAGCTACAGTAAGCATGAAAAAAATAGGATATAGGAAATGTTATTAAATTACCCCCCCCCCAAACACACACTAGTGGCAGATCACACATTTCTCTGTAAACTTACAACCAAAACAAGTGCATTTGATTAGATTGCTAAGATTTGAAACCATATCTCCGGCTCTGATTAACCCATAGAGATGAGCCATCACTCATTATTTGCATCTGCTTCTCTTCTTTCCACTGGTACCAAGCTTTAGTTGCTAGCTAGTACGCTTGGCACTCTAGAGTTTGACACTCTGTTGCGATCTGCCATAATTAAAAGAAGAAGTAGAAGTAGGGAAGAGCTGGGCAATTTCAACTTAGATCAAGTGTTATTGATTGGTAATATAAGGGAATGGCTCCTGCCAAACTTTACCGGTTGAATCAATATAGCCGCTGTTTTGCCGCTGTCCACCGGGATCTCTCAATGTCAACAGAGACAAAAAAAGGGACAAGGAAATGTTATTGCGTTCAACCATCTCCTGCCAAGAGGATGATTACATCTATTTGTTAGATCATTTGAGGTTCGATCCTCAAATGGACCAAAATGTTTTTGAAAAAAAAGCCAGGCCAGATGGACGACCAAATTATCACAGGTAAGGAGATGATTTACCATTTATTTGGCTGGGGTTAGCTTTTATTAGGTCCAATGTAGCATATTGTAATTGTGTGAATACTTGGAGAAAATAATGTAAAATTTATAAAAATGCCTAACAGATTACCCCATTCTCCCTACTGCTAACTCTGTTCTATTTAAAGTCAGGGTGGTTGTATAGTTTTTGCTACAATTCTTTTGAAATGCTGAATGGAAGATAACTTTGAAATTGGGCTAAATGGCCAACTTTTGGTCTAAATGGCAAACTAGTACTTTGTCTGGGGTTACCTTCCAGCCAGCCCCCCGGCGTATAGTGGAAGTAGTATTATTAGCTTCAATGTAGCTGTCGGTGATTGTGTAAATACTTGGAGGAAAGAAACTTAAAATAATAAAAATGCTTAACAGATTACTGCTAACTCTATTATTTTTAAAGCCAGGGTGGTTGTATAGTTTTTGTTGCAATTCTTGGGAAATCCCAAACGAAAGTCAACTTCGCAATTGGTCATGGGGTAAATGACAAACTAGTAATCTGTCTGGGGTTACCTTCCAGCCAGCCCCTGGCATATACTGGAAGTTGCATTATTAGTTTCAATGTAGCTGTCGGCGATTGAGTAAATACTTGGAGGAACGAACGTAAAATGAAAAACGGCTCCTGAAAAAATTCTCAGGAGGGGGAATCTTTCTGATAATGATTAAGGTGACCCATTCAATGGGTACATTAAGCAAGACAATATTAATTTGTTGCTAGATGATGAACTCATAGTGATTTATTTTTTAGCTTTTATTTCACCAGGTTAATCATTTTAGAACAAGTTCTCATTTGCAATCGCGACCTGGCCATGATAAGGTGCATGATAAGGCGACATTAAGTTACACATAAAGCAAAAACATTCAGGTATAGAGTTACACATAAATGTAATTAGGTTAGATAAAAAAATACTGTATATTCAGTGCAAATATGTTCTAAGAATAGAGAGGTAGATTATTGGAATGCAAAGTGGCAGTACAAGAGAAATGACACTAGGATATGTAACATGATGAACATGGCTGAAAACAGTAATGTGCAAATTATACAAAGACAGCTGTGCGGTTGATTATGTGCAATATGCGTTAAGGCTTTGATGAGTACGCTAGGACATAAACGGGCAAAGAGAGGGGGTTTTGCAACACATTGTGTCGAACATCATGTCCTGAATAAAACAATTTAGTACAGTAAACAAAGCATAAACTATAGACGAGAGACAGGCAATGTAGACAGGAATGGGAAACAAATGTGATGGTCTATAGGCCTCGGCCTACATTATCTGATGAGAAGCTCACATCAATGTCCATTCTGGGACGCAAACTGGGGAATCCCCAAGTCTTTAAAATCCAGTGGTTTTTGGATGAAGTCCGGCTCAATAGACAGCACATAGCCAGTGCATTAATTCAGCCTATATTACCTTTTCTCAAAATTGATGCTACTTCCAATGTGAGTTGTGCTGCATTATTGTTTCCTAATTGTTTGGGATGAATGTTATATACACAATTCCTTGGTTGGTCCAAGTCATGTCTCCTCCAAAATGTAAGCATGGAAAAACGAATAGGGAATTCTTGACTACACCTGCCGTTAGCCATTTCTTTTTCTCACACCAATTGACACAAAACATTTTTTTAGTTTGTCCTTTTGTGTTATTAGATTGATTGGATGTTACAAGTCTCTTCATAACAATGTTTTCTTCCAAAGACAACAAAGTAAGTGGATGAGAAAGTAAATAATCCACCTCTTCTAACGTCTCCCATTTCCACACGATCACAGTTTTTAACGCTAGCCATCTTGACAGTAGTATGTGAATTGATTAACTAATACTCAAAGGAGTTGGCAGTTAAATTATTCCGGTAAGTAACATTACATTTTGTTTCACATTTTGTTTTACAGTTTTTTGTTAGCCAACGTTAGCATTCCAATTAATATCAGTTAGCGAACTAGATTACTCCTCCCTATCATCTAAAATCATCACATCCACATCCAAGATGTCTGCACCCGTAACGGCAAATTCGATGACCCAATTCAGATGTATAGACGTACGCTTGGTTCGACAAAGACATATACATTACGTACGACACATAACAAGGTGAAGTCTCAATCAGTAATGTACACTCACTATGTCCGTTAGTATTCTCAGCACAGAAGATGAAAACAAGCTCCACACACTTCTCCTTCCATAGACAGGAGTATGAACTCACAATAACACACGCTGACCATTCTGGTACACTGGGATTAAATAGGGATCTTGATTACCCTTTATGCGCTGGTGTGGGTATTTACCCAGTGCACCATTCATGCCTAATGAGAAACCAAGTGCCAACCACTCTTCCAGTGCCCAGAGGTATCGGCGCAATAAACAAAGCACATACATATATACAGTTTAAATAATAACAATAAGTACATATAACAAATAGTCCATCACACCATTGTTTACATGCCATGACAGCCCTATACAGTCCTGGCTGTTATGACAGCAGGATATGATTGGAATATACCTACGGAAGTTATCTGATGTGTGTGCGTGGGGGGGAGCAGAGGCAGTTTGGTTTTGGGGGCATGTTCATGAGGCCTACTGCTTTAGGAAAACAACTGTTCTTGTGGTGGGAGGTCTTGGTCAACCTTCTGCTGGAGGGAAGAGTTATGAATAGTCAATTTCCGGGGTGAGAAGGATCGGCCACAATCTTTGATGCTCTCCTAGATCTGGAGGCGTGTAGGTCTTGTAACGGAGGCAGAGTGCAGCCAATCGCCCTTTCTGCAGAGTGAATAATGCTCTGCAGTCTGCCCTTGTCTTTGGCAGAGGCTGCAGGGTACCAGACGGTGAAGGAGGAGGTCAGGATGGACTCTATGATGGAAGTGTAGAAGTGCACCACTATGGTCCTTGGCAGGATGAACAGCTACCGCAGGAAGTGCATCTTCTGTTGTGCTTTGTTTGTGAGGGAGATGATGTTCAGGGGCAATGGTGGTGCCCAGGAAGTGGAAGGACTCCACAAGGCAATGGGACGAAGGGCAGCTTGGCTTCTCCTGATCCCACAACATTTATATGCGTCATATCACATTCTACAATATCCAAGCTGTCGACCTCCTCCAGTTCTCTGATGCCATCTGCTTGTGCACTTCCCCTGGAACCCCTGATGATCTGGCCATCCAGTTTAACAGTACTCTGTCTACCTCCCTCAACACCCGGATACCACTCAGAGCTAAGCAGGTTTCATTCACATCCTCAGCACCATGGTTCACACCTGAGCTCTGTTTTCTGAAGCAGATTGGCCGCCGCCTCGAATTCCTGACTAGATCGTCAAGGCTTACCATCAAGCCTATAAACATCACATCTCCCCATACAGAGTGCTGCCAGGTCCTCCTACTTCTCCAACATCATCAAAAGCTCTAACATGAAATCATGCACACTCTTCTCAAAGGTCAACAAACTAATTCAGCCCCATAATGACACCCCTTGCTCACCCACTCTGCCTGATAAAGCCTGTCTTAATTTCTTAAGACAAAATCATGAAAATCAATGCATCTCTGTCTGACCAGTCTCTCTCTTCCCCCACCCCATCTACTTACTTTGTCCACTGGCTCCTCCTTCAAACTCACCTCCGTGCATTCACCCCCATTGACTCAAAACTAATACTATTGTCTTAAATTACTACCTGTTCCCTGGATCCCATTCCTGCAGCTCTCATTAAAGCCTGCCTGCCTGCACTCTGTCCCTACATCACACACACTGTCCCCTCAATCTACCAAACTGCTGCTGTCACTCCAATTTTTAAGAAGCCCGGACTAGATTCCACCATCCTTAATAAATTCTGCCCCATGTCCAACCTCCCCTTCCTTGCCAAAACCCTGTAAAGGACTGTTGAGCCCTTCAGTCTGCTTCCGCCTACTCAACAGTACAGAGAATGCACTTCTCAGAGTGTTGTGAATGACCTCCTCGTCTCTGCTGATGCTGGTCCCCTCAACATCCTAATTTTCCTAGATCTGAGTTCTGCCTTCAACACAGTGAGCCACCAGATCCTTCTCACTAGGCTTGGAGGTCTGGGTTTTGAGGACACTGTACTCTCCTGGCTTTACGCTTATCTCACCAACCACACCCACTTTCCCTCAGTGACCACAAATCAGATACAACTGCAGTCACCCAGGGGGTCCCACAGGGCTCTGTTCTGGAACCCCTACTCATTATCATCTACATCCCCCCCCCTTGGTCAGATCCTCTGCCATTTCAGCCTTAACATTCACTGCTATGCCAATGACACAATAACACCAAATCTCTCACCAACCCACCTCTGGCCCATAATGAAACCTGTCTCTCTGCAATAAAAACATGAATGGACCACAACTTCCTCAAGTTCAACAGTGACAAAATGGAACAAAAAACATAGGCAAAAAATTAATCCTCAATAAAACAGTCAACTTCCCTCTCACTATCGATAACACAGTTGTTTCCCATTTCCTCTATGCTGGCAACCTAGGTGTCATCCTTGACTCCACCCTCTGTGGCCAAAACTCTGATTCATGCATTCACCTCCTCCTGTCTCGACTACTGTAACTCTCTCTTGCCCGGCATCAACTATTCATATCTCCATAAGCTCCAAATGGTTCAAAACTCTGCAACCAGGCTTCTCATCCACACTAAGTCCTGGCATTTCAAAAATGTAATGATGGGCATTCAACATTCAATTTTCTTTCTTCTAGCAGCAATATATTGTAGTGGCAGCAGTTAGACTTATTATTTCCAAATGAAACGTCATTGTTGAAATACATTGCAATGTGTCACATATCAGTGACCGCTTTTATTTTGCAGAGTATATTCTGAGTTTGGGTTGACAGCTCGATCCTGCTGCTTGAAGAACATTATTGAAGCCTTGAATGCTCATCACTACCTTTTCTCATTACAGCCGCACTGTTCCAGTCTGCGTCCATCATGGTACAGATGGTGTACCCATCTACAAACTTCCCACTGGGTAGCACACCATAGGGGTGTATATTGTAAGAAAGAAATATCTAGTACTCATCTCGGACAAAGATCAAACAAAGAAATTTAACAGACAATGTTTGTTATTTTCTTTACTTGTATTTACGCATTTCCTTGAGGATTCTAAATAAATAAAAATCTGTTTTATGCACTTATGCCATCATTACATAAAAATAGTAATAAATAAAATTATTTTATCATTTTATTTCTTACATTCCAAATTCAACAGGAATTACTGCAATCACAGGACCGTATTTGATTCTGTGGTGAATTTTAGGCATGTGTGTAACAAAACACTACATTGTGTAGAGAACGATTATCATATATAAATAGCTTTTTTTAAATGTCAAGAAATAGGTTTTATAGCTTTATAAGAGCATTTCTGAAAGAGGAAGTAGCCGTCTAACCAGCAAAACTCTACACCCCTATTTGCTGCATAAAAACCGTCACCGGGCCTTTTCCGAGGAATTAAGCCTGACCCATTCACAAAACTCAACCATGGGAACACAACACTGTATATTCCCAAGGGGGTATGCCAGCATCCGGAAAGCGAAGCTCCTATGGGGAGATTCAGAGGCTACCAAGGCACCAACGTCTGTTAGCATTCCATAGACTCACATTCATTTTGGCATGATTTAGAGAGCAAATAAATTTACTTCTGAAGTGTTTATAGACTCTATTTGTCCATTGTTAAGTTCTAAAGAAACACAACAATGTATAAAGGCTCCATTACCTTGTATCTCATGTTATCGTAACAAGCCATTTTTGTAAAAATAGGCTAATCCACGCAACTTTCTGTTATACAGTAGAGAAATTACCGTATAGTCCAGGAGAAGCTTGCAGGCAATTGGGGGACATGGAGGCATACAATCAAGGGAAAAGCCCATAGAGAGTCCATGAAAAGCACCGGAACAAAATATTTCAGCAACGTTTTGATGGATTGGAAATACTTTGGTATATGGCAATTAATTTATATGAAGTTAGACTCAGAATTATTCAGATTTCTCTTGGCACAGCTACCAGAAGAATTACAAATTTCAGACAGGTTGCTCACATCACATCTACGTCGTCAAGCTCAGCTTGAGGCTGAGCAGTACGCTCGGCTACCACTGTAAAAGTGCTTCTAATTGACTTCACTTGGTCTCCGTCTACATTTATGGCATCACTTCGTCCATTTTATATACTGTCTATGTATGTACTTAATACTAAAACAATCCGGTAGCCAAGCAGTGACCTCCGGTTTAGCTCTGGATGTTTTTGATCTGGCCCTAAGTATTTTGAGGCTGACTTGAACAGCTACTGTAGCATGTTGTCAATGAAACATGCACAGCAGAAACCAATGCTTTGTTTTTAACTGAGAACTGAAGTTAAAATTTGTTATTTAAATTTGCATAGTTAGATAAATTTAAATTTGGATAGTTATGAAACTCATCAGTAGTAATGATAATTACGTCTGTTCAGAAAAAAATGTTTACCTTGTGTGGCACACCCCTAAGTAGGTGTCCAAAAGACATTTTATGTATATATTATACAACTGTCACAAGTAGGTGATAATACTACTTTCACTTTAAGGAGTGACACAGCAGTCAGTTGCGTTCCGGTTGCTATGGGGACAGACCTCCGCTTGCTCTGAGATGCAATTTGGGAAAACACAATAACAGCTGTTGCGTCAAATCTCCTTTTATTTCACCTGTCTTTCAGGAATTTAAAATTTGTTACCCAGCCTCCTTGCTTGGGACCTTTAACATATTTTGGGGGCTCGTTCCGGGATTGGTGCCATCGCTGACAGCTATCGGTGGACGCCAGTCCAGTGATCCATGAACCTGTGGACTAGACGGAGACGCGTTATCAGAGTGAGGAGTCTGTCCGAATCCAGGGAGTCTGACTAGGGCCAGAGCGTGGGCCACAGCATTTGACATCCGTCTACCATGAGCCACGAGAGAAAGAAGCTGGTGTGGTCCATCAAGAAGGGACTGTTCCATCTGTCTGCTGATGAACTGTTCCAGCTTGCAACTGACATCCTGCCGGCACCCGACCAGGACCCAGCTAAGTTGCACCGACATGATGATGAGAGTGGTATTGAGTGTTTGTGCTCATACATGGATGGTGTAGCTTTACTGGAGTTGGAGGATGAGGGCATGTCACATTTACTTATGCTAAAAGATAAGGTTGACAAAATGATTAACAGCCATAGTCAGAGTGTGGGTCATACACGGGGTAGTGGAGATTCTGCTGTGTCTGAGATGCCGGTGACATCTGATGCTGCATACATGAACACCCAGGGTGCCAGTATGCCCACTGCGACAACAGATTTAGCTTCTCAAACTAAAGACCTTGAAACACAGATTAGCAAATTGTTTGCTGTGTACAATGAACTTAAACTAAAACAGAGTAGTGCTCCACCCACAACACTCACGGTGGGCAATCCACCTACTTCTCATGACTGTAGCCAGTCTCGCAGCCCACATGACACACGGCAACCACACTCAAACACCTCACACACCACCAATAGCACAGGAAGCATGATTGCCTTTAAAGACCTGCCCCTCTTGCAAAGGAAAGAGTTCAAGATACATGGTGGACAAATTGGTGACAACACTTCAGAGATCAGTTACAACAACATCACTAGACAGATTGATGAAGGCCTCAGGGAGAATCACACTGAAGGTGAAATCACCTGCGCCGTACTACTTGTCATAAAGCCTGGTAATTTCAAAGACATGCTTATTAGTAAAGAGGACATGATGGTAGGTGAACTGAAGAGCTTCCTTCAGTCACACCTAGGGGAGAAAAGCAGTACTGAGCTCTTCCAGGAACTCATGACAGCCAAACAGCACGAGCATGAAACACCGCAGCAGTTCCTGTACAGGATGATGGGGCTTAAACAGAGAGTGATATGCACATCCAAGCGGGGTGATGCAGACATTAAGTATGAGGCACTAACAGCACAGAATGTGTTCCTTCACACCATCTATCAGGGCTTAAGCGAAAAACATGACGACGTCCGTTGTGAGTTAAAACCCCTCCTCTCTGACCCTACAGTCACGGATGAGGCACTCTTGAGGCAGGTCACTAAAACAACAACTGAGGAGAGTGAGAGAAAGCGAAGCTTTGGGCGCAGCCCTCGTCCAAGAACTGCTCATGCTCAAAGTACTGAAGCCAGCAGCCGGGACGAGAGTACAGGGAAGTGTACCGCTGAACCCAAGGATGAGCAGTTTCACCAGTTAAGTGCTCAAGTACAGGCCCTGACCCAGGTAGTGAACACCCTTCAGTCCAGTGCCACAGTAGCAAAGCCAACAAACCCCGAGCTTCGGCCGCAGTGTAACTGTGGCTGCCACAACAGGCTGAGCAGAGCACTGAGGACAGAGAGACCCCGGGGCTGCCCCAGTTGTATTGCTAATAGTCGTTCTGACTGCAACCACTGTTTCACTTGTGGGGAAGAGGGGCACCATGCTGTGGGATGCCTAAAGAGGACCAAGCCATCGGGAAACGCACCTCGGTCACGGCAAGGGGACTACCTGTGATCGGCTGTAGCGTCCAGTCCCATCAAGATGCTGATGCGCCCGGTTCAGCGCAGGGTAACTACAACCGTGCCATCCCTTACCAGCCACTGACTGGTGCAAAGTCAACAACAGGGAGAGTGGCCAAGCTTATTGGAGAGAAGTGCACACTGAAATGCAAACTCAGTGGACATGCGGTAACTGCCCTGCTTGACTCGGGTGCTCAGGTCAGCATCATTAGCCTTGCCTGGAAAGAAAAGTACTTCCCTCAACAACAACTACACCCCCTCAGTGAGCTTATGGGTGACAGAGGCCTTGACCTTACAGCTGCTAATGGTGAGCCGATACCATATGATGGCTGGGTTGAACTCGCCTTTAACCTGCATGGCAATGAAGATCCAAGACTCACCATCAGAGTACCCTTTCTGATCAGCCGTGTGAACCTAGCAAGACCCATATTAGGCTTCAATGTGATCCAGGAGATGATCCAGGGATGGGAGGGTGGAGCTGAAGTGGTCACCATCATTGCTCAATTGCTGCAGGAGGCCATGCAGATTAAAGAGGACACAGCTCAGGCCATTGTGAACTTTGTGCAGACCCAACAATACACCCAGGGCCAAACACTGGTGAGAGTTGGTCGGCGTGATTTTGTCATCTACCCAGGCCATACTGCTCACCTCAGATGCAAGGTGCCTGTTGAGTTCACCTCACCGGTAGCACTGTTTGAGGTTAGCCAGGCAGACCCAAGACTGGAGCAGCTAGACCTGGGTGATGGCCTGGTTGAGGTCCATCACACTAGATGGCCCTATGTTGTGATCACTGTGTGCAACCACACTCAGCACAGCATCTCTCTCAACCACTTTACAGTGCTAGGCAGTATACAGTCAATTGACAGGGTTATAGAGACAGACCAGGGGCACAGCCTTGACATTAACAGTGTCAACTCACCTGAGCCTGTTTATTTTGGGGAGACCAGCAAAGTGCAAGCTCTTCAAGAAGGAAGTCCGTTACGTGGGAAGACTGGTGTCTGCTGAGGGAGTAAGACTTAACCCCAAGGATCTGGAAGCCATCCAGGCATTGAGAACCAAGATCCCGACCACCGTGGTAGAAGTCCGTAAGCTACTAGGGTTCCTCAGCTATTACCGGACATATATCCAAGACTTCTCGAAAAGTGCTAAGCCAATGTATGAGCTCTTGCAAGCAAAACGTCCTGCCACTACTATGCCTCCACCCAGAACAAAGGGGAAAGGAGCACAGCTGGCATCCAAGACAAATGTCCAGTGGAGGGAAGAACATCAAAGGGCCTTGGACCAGCTCATTCATGTCCTGTCAAACCCACCAGTGCTTGCCTATCCAGACTTTGACCTCCCTTTTGTCTTACATACAGACGCGTCAGAAAAAGGACTTGGTGCTGTGCTGTACCAACGCCAGGGAGGGAAACTCAGAGTGATCGCCTATGGGTCCAGAACACTCACGCCTGCTGAGTGTAATTACCATCTTCACTCAGGCAAACTTGAATTTCTGGCACTTAAGTGGGCAATATGTGAGAAATTCAGGGACTACCTCTTCTATGCACCCCACTTCACTGTGTATACAGATAACAACCCGTTGACATATGTGATGAGCACTGCCAAGCTGAATGCTGTCGGTCACCGGTGGGTGAGTGAGCTCGCTGACTTCAGGTTTGAGGTGAGATACCGACCGGGAAAAATAAATGTGGATGCAGACACACTGTCAAGGTTGCCGGTGGACATCAACAGCTATGTCGACTCCTGCACAGAAGAGCTGTCTAGAGACACCATTCTAGCAATGTGGGAGGGTAGTAGAGCTGCAAAGCAACAAGACGTGGCCTATGTGGCTGTCCTGAACCTCTCACAAAGCCCAGCATCTCAGTCGCCAGAACTGCTCCCTACCATAAGCCATGCTGAACTCATGGAGTCTCAGCGAGATGATCCCGCCATTAGTCAAGTCATCAGGTTAAAAGAAGACAACAACACACTGACTAGTGACATGAGGAGAGGAGTAAGTGGCCTGGTGAGAAAACTACTACATGAGTGGAAGAGACTACAGCTGAAAGATGGTCTGCTGTACAGGGGAACCAGTCAGAGGAGCCAACTTGTCCTGCCTTATCAATACCGATCCGTGGTCCTTAAACACCTCCATGACGACATGGGCCACCTGGGGACAGAAAGGGTTTTGGGCCTGGCGAGAGACCGCTTCTACTGGCCATACATGAAACAGGATGTTGAAGCCTATGTTACAAGGAAGTGCCCCTGTATTAAGCAGAAGAAACCCATCTCCCATATCAGAGCACCTATGGAGAGCATCACAACCAGCTTACCCCTTGAACTTGTGTCTGTTGACTACCTCCATCTAGAATCCAGCAAGGGAGGCTTTGAGTATATCCTGGTTGTTATCGATCACTTCACCAGGTTTGCTCAAGCCTATGCCACCAAGAACAAGTCTGGTAAGACTGCAGCAGAGAGGCTCTTTGATTACTTTATCCCACGGTTTGGCTACCCCTGGAAACTACATCATGACCAAGGGAGGGAGTTTGAAAATGATCTTTTCAAAACCCTACGGAGGCTGAGTGGAGTGGGTCACTCAAGAACCACCCCCTACCATCCACAGGGAAACCCTGCGGAAAGGTTCAACCGTACCCTGCTACAGATGCTCAGGACCCTGGAGGAGAAAGAGAAGGAAAGATGGAGAGAACATCTACCACAAATCCTCCACACCTATAACTGTACTAGACATGAGGCAACTGGATTTTCACCCTTCTATCTCATGTATGGTCGTCACCCACATCTGCCGGTTGATCTGATCTTTGGCTTGCTGTCTGAGGAAGAAACCACCTCTCCAAGAGGCTATGTTGAGAAATGGGCCTCTCGGATGCAGGAAGCATACAGACTTGCCTCAGAGAACAGTCAACAGTCCAACTCTCTGGGAAAGAGATACTACGACCAGCATTTGAAGGGTGTTGTCCTTGATCAGGGTGACCGTGTCTTGGTGCGGAATATTAGGGAAAGAGGGGGGCCCGGAAATCTAAGGCTGTACTGGGAAGGCACAGTTCACGTTGTGAGGGAGAGGATCGCAGATGGGCCGGTGTATAAAGTGTCTCCAGAAACAGGTGGAGGTCGAGTACGAACTCTACACCGCAACCTGCTTCACTTAGTCAACGATTTACCAGTAGATCTACCCCAGTCATCACAGAGGCCTTCTGTTGGAGAAAGAGGCTCACTGAGACACCTACCTATTCCATCAACAGACCAGCTACAACAGAGAACAAGAAAAAGCCCTTCACGCCGCACGGAGAGACAGAGTGAGTGGCACCCAAGCAGTGGCTCCTCCGACAATGAGGATGAACCTCAATACTGGTTGAGGATACCATCAAGAATGGAGTCTCTTCACGAAGTTCAGAGAACTTACAGTCCAGTAGCCTCCCCCCAGAGACCCAACTTACTCGAGCAAATCCTGCCTGAAAGGGAAGACCAGTGGACTGAGGGTGTACCTCCAAGGAGAAAGAGCATGCCTGTGGTGGAAAGCAGACAGGTTGAGCACAGAGCACACCATCCAATGCTTGCAGAATATGGACAGGAAGGTGCAGTGCAGGAGAGGCCGGTATCCTCTGAAGCAGTCAGTGAACAGTTCAATGGTGAACAGTCCAGCCCGCTACAGATGCGGAGGTCCACACGTGAAAGGAGGCCTGCACAGATGCTCATGTACAACTCCTTAGGGCAGCCCTATTTCCAAGCCCTAGCCAGCTGCAACACAGTAGGGGTTAATGGGCCACTCCCAGAACCACCATGGGAATTGCAGACATATACCAGTCACTTCCACACACCCCTACCGTACCCCATGCCCATTCAAAGTATACCCTATCCCCCATCCATGCAGTACACTAGACCTCTGTTGGTGTACTGATTGACTAACACACACACACACACACACACACACAAATTTACATTGTGTTACACAGACAGTCTCACTCATTCTGAGGTTTAGTAGTCGATAGTAGCGAGTGTCAGGAGCCACTTTTGTTGTAGGGGAGAGTGTGGCACACCCCTAAGTAGGTGTCCACAAGACATTTTATGTATATATTATACAACTGTCACAAGTAGATGATAATACTACTGTCACTTTAAGGAGTGACACAGCAGTCAGTTGCGTTCCGGTTGCTATGGGTACAGACCTCCGCTTGCTCTCAGATGCAATTTGGGAAAACACAATAACAGCTGTTGTGTCAAATCTCCTTTTATTTCACCTGTCTTTCAGATATTTAAAATTTGTTACCCAGCACTTGGTTTTCCAACAATATTTCCTTGTTTGACTTCTAACACCACATTTTGTTTCAAGTTCATTAGCCTACTCACTACACTGATACCAGCGATTTCACTTTTATTTCTTCATTAGAGACAAAAATGTTTTGTTTTTTTCATATTGAAATACTGGTCCTGCGGGAAGTTCACTGACATGGCAACACTGGTTTCAGCTCATAGGAGGATTCCGCACTTTTACCGTAAATGACAGCTTTATGTGAGTATGCAACATATTAGTAAGGAAGAACAGGTAACTTGATGGAACTCTTATCCAATTTTTTAGAATGTTTATGGTATCGACGGCAAACAGTTGTCTGATAGCCAGCAGATCAGACCAAAATAGGTCCTGGAACAAATCTCACAAATTCTAAGAGGTCCAGAATTCTGTTCCGGCAGGATCCCTCTCAAATCAAACACTGCCTGTCACCAGAGCCCGTCTACGGAGAGTCTGATCACTCCCTATTAAGCCCTATTGTACTGAATCTGGTTGCAGATCCACCAGAGTTCCATTGGGGGTGCTAATGAATGCTGATTTGTCAGTGAAGGACTGATTACGACCAGAGATCCACTGGGGGTGATCGCAAGTGAGTGCAAAATGAATGGGAGTCTATGGAGCTAGACGGCTAAATTTGTCTCTTTCGCCTGATTGTCGTTGAGAAATCTCAGATTTGATTGTAGCTTTTGCAAGTTCAACATGGATTATAGGTCGAAAGTTGAATGAAAGGGTACTTCTGTCCTATTATTTTTCTTATAAGTTGAGTCGTTGCCCATAACACGCTAGCATTCTGCGTGGTCTTTAAAACATTAGCAAACCAAAACTCTTTCTAGCACCTGTATTGACAGGGAGAGCATAACCTGTCAGCTGTCTTGTCAATGCCTCAAGAGAAAAAAGGAAGTGACTCAGAGCTTGCCATAAAGCAGTTTATCCGGCTGTACAATGTGTATGATGTCATTGACGTTTTATTAGGCTTATTTAGAGCAAAAAAGCATATTGTAAAAAATCTAACACCCAGCAGTGTCTATTTTCTTCGCCTCCCCTTTTGAATGCAACATTCAAATTACTAGACAAAATATTATATCTTGAGAAAAGTGGATTTTGATATAGCTCCATAGACCTCCATTCATTCTGCACTCGCCCGTGAGCACCCTCATATGGAACTAGAACGGAACTGCATCCAGTTAAGAAGCCAGACGTTTTCAGAGAGTGGACGTTCTCCCCTTATCAGACATTCTCTGCTGTCACCTATCGCATTCAATATAAAATACTCCTTCTGACTAATAAGCCCTCCACCACCATGCTCCCCCATACCTCTCAGATCTTCTTCTCCCCATTAACCCACACGCTCACTCTGCTCTGGTTCGGTATACCACCTCATCATCCCCAGGTCTAAACTACAGAGCTTTGGTGACAGGGCTTTCTCCAGGGTTACTCCCAGACTATGGAACTCCCTGCCTCAATCCATCCGTGACTCTGCCTGTTAAAATCTTCCTCCACCCCTTCAAGCCTTTTTTTGTTTTTCTTTGTTTTGCAAGCTTTTTGTAAAGAGTCTTTGGGTCCTTGAAAAGCATTACTGTATGTAAGTAACATGTATTATTATTATTATGATTATTTTTATTATTATTATTATTATTACAGCTGGGGCGGACTGAACAATCATTACATCACTACTGCCCTGGGCTGTATCATCTTGAATATAATGGGCTCAACAGTCTTGACTGCTATGGAATTTCCAACCTGACATAGGATAATTGTAACCACCATCGAGGGTGTGATATAAATGGTTATTCTAGTTCATACACTAAATGGCCAAATGTGGACACCTGAACATCCCACCCATATGAGCTTGTTGGTCATCCCATTCCAAACCATGGGCATTAATATAGAGTTGGCCCATAGAAATAGAATGGATAGAAAGGCCATTGAGCTGCTTGGTGTGGCCATTCGATTAGTACACAACAAAATGGGGATCGTTGTTAGTTGTCACGGTGACAAAACGCAAATCGGTTTAATGCGGAAGTAGGCCGCTAGATCTTTGCAATGGAATGGTACATGTAAAAATGGCTGCCGCTCTGACCATTCTGCTACATTGATTTGAATTGGAATGGCATTTCTAATCATTCCATTTCTATGGTTGGCCCTCCTTTGTGCCTAAAACAGCTGCCACCATTGGGGAGGCTTTCCACAAGATCTTGGAGTGAGTCTGTGGGAATTCATGCCCATTCAGCCAAAATAACATTTGTGAGGTCAGGCACAATCACCATTCGAATTCATCCCAAAGGTGTTAAACAGGTTTGAGGTCCTCCATACTCAAGGTCCTCCATACCAAGCTCATGTCTTTATAGACCCCGCTTTGTGCACAGGGGCACAGTCATGCTTGAACAGGAAAGGACCTTCCCCAAACTGTTGCCTCAAATTTGGAAGCACCCAATTGTCTAAAATGTATTTTTATCTTGTACCATTAAGATGCTTTACTGGGACAAAGTGGCCTAGGCAAAACCCTGAAAAACAGCCCCAGACCATTATACCTCCTCCACCATTAATAGGGGTGTTCACATTATTTTGGTCATATACTATCAACATAATGTGAAATGCTTTCACGATATAGCTGTAGGCCTTTGTCACTAATTCCCCTCTTTTAAAAACTAGTTCGAAAGTATCACACATATAAAAACTGCTTATAAAAAGGGTCCGGTGATATCTGCAATTTGATTGGCTAAAATTGCATTCCAAGCCTATGACAAATCCCTGATATCTGCACTGTAGAATGTTGCCTTTTCACTGAAGTGCTTAGTATGTAATCAAAAAGTATCACTACAACCCCCTGAGGAGCTGAACAAAATAAAAAACATGGCGGACAATTCCTCTCGCTTCAAATCTCAACACCAAATTCCAAAAAAGACCATCTAAAAAATAAAAACGATTTTAACATTCACTTACCACAAAAAGATTGTCACTGATGTAGACATGCTAACAAGCCACAGGTTTTAAGTAATCTAATCTTTTTTGTAATAAAGTGTGTTTTCGTGACGAAGTGATAGCCTGCTAGTGGCTGTCATGTCAATACCAGTCAATACACCGGTGGCTGGCTCATTAGCCTAATGTCTGACCTACCACTTACATTACAAACACTGAGTTTTCCCCATATCACGGGTTGGGTTGTTTATCCATCTAACCCTTACCTATAGCTATTCACATGCTTAATTAATTCATGTAGGCTTTTTCACGATTACGGTAATTGGTGTTGATTTTGCCCAAACTATGCCAATCTATTCAGGGGGCACTGGAAGATATATTTCTGATGTTTAAAATAATCGATATCACCAGGTTGTTCTTTGGAAAAGATGATATCCTATGGAATGGAACTGATATTACCCTCGCAGTTTTTCTCTCTTAACTCATAAGATCCAAATTTAAAATTGACAGCAGAGAGAAATTTAGAAAGGATTGAATTTTTAGATTTGACCATTTATAAATATGTTGATATTTTGGAAACTACCATCTAGGCTACTTCAAGCCACACAGTATAACACTTTTACGCACAGACAGTTAATAATCCTTGACACCTCATAAAATATAGGCTACCAGTTGGTCAAATACTTAAGACTACAATGTAACTTCAGTACAGCAGTTAGTAAAATTCTTTAGTATTTGTACTATCTGATAACCGGGAGCGAATACTAATTAATAGTTTTATTAATTATAGCCTGTTAATGACAGCACCTGCATAATAAATGGAAGTCCGTATTCATAACGTTTTGTTTCCAGAGAAGATTGCACAATGTGGTTTTTGATGGATATATATAAATGTCCAGAAACAAAATTCAAAGAAACGCACTTGCAATGCAAAACTGCAGATGTTGGCTTGACTACGTTAACTATAGTGTCGTCAGTAGAGTAGCTATAGCAGGCTGATTGATGTTGACAGTAAGGTCTGTATCACCTAAACATTTGAATTCTTTCCAATAGACCATTGGCTCTATCGCTTATGAAACTAAAATTAATTATTATAGTACTTACACGCTTTTTGCTATCAACATAAATCCACTAAAACATATATTAAAATAAATGTATTTTCAGAAAACTATTTAATATTTCATAAATTAATTTAGCAGAGACTTCAAATTAACAAAAGTTAAAGCCTACAACAACCAATCAGTCTGTCACGAAATATGAGGACATTTATGTTTCGTGGCATATTTGTCATTATGTATACTGTGTGTATTGTGTTTCTGTTTTGTTTTATGCGTCGACCTCTGGGAACTGGGAGAGTGGTAGGCACTTGGTTACTCATTATGCATGAATAAGGCACTGGGTAAATACCCACACCGGTGCATATTGAGTAATCAAGATGCCTATTTAATTCCAGTGTTCCGGAACGGTTGTCACATGATATTGTGACTTCCAGTCCTGTCATTGTTGGTTGAAGGATGTGAGGAGTGATGTTTTTGAGATACGAGAGGAGCTGTGTTTTATGCTGTAAGTGTACATTATTGATTGAGCCTTCACCTCGTAGTGTGTTGTACATCATGTCCACAGTCTTGTGAGCCAGGCATACATGTATATAGAGTACCGCGTCTGATGCCGCGATAAGAGCATCGTAGCTTTATATATGTTGTTGTGCAGCTACAGGTCCAGTGTTAGATAGCAGCTCTGGCTTATTTCATGGAAGTACCTCCTCAAGGTGTTCTAAATAAAATCTAAGAACAGAACCTCCCTGCATTCTGGTCTCCAATCCCTTCCAACACCCAAAACGCCACAACACCTGCAGATTCTGTGACACAATCTGGAAAAAAAGGTAAATAAAAACAAGAAACAGGTGTAAATAAAGTATAGTTATTAATAGAAAAGCATTAAACAATAAACAAAAGTTTAATGAGCTAGTAATGGGAGCACAGTACATGGTCAATTGGTTTGTTTCTGAAAGGAGTAAAAGGAGAAAAAAACATATTGTTATCCAGTCTGCTAACCTTCCTCAGGTTACAGTGCTCTTATGGTCTCTGAGAGCATTTTTACTTGGGTTAGAGTGAAATAGAATAAAAACGTCAGTACTAAGAACACGTTTCCATACTTTTACAGGAAGCTAGTCATGATTCCTTCTCAACTTGACACTGAGCTGTCTGAGAAGGTGTCAGCAGGGATGGAGGATGAAGGTGAGAGGCTTGAGTCTTGGACAGGGGGCTGTGTTCCAGACAGCCCTGTCTTTGTCTTCTTGTCATCCACCTGGGGATAGAGTTCTGGGTATCTCTGCATACACTCTTCCATCCCACTGACATGCTCCAGGCACTCTGAACTCCTCACATCCTCCTTCCTGTAGTGGAAACAGGAAAAGTCCAATTTAAATTAGGCTCAATACTCTCCGCTAGCCAACATGTGCTATTCCAGTTGTTCTCCGCATTGGGCAAGATCAGACCTATGGAGGAGTGGGAGAAAGAATAGGAAATATGTCCATCTATATTGTAACTGAACCAGGGCCATCTCTGGCAAATTTGGCGCCCTCTAGGTGAGATTGCGGGATTGCGGCACCCTGTAAGGTTACATACACACTACCCAAGTGGCTCGCTTGTGTTGTGTGAGTTGTTGAGGGCGTGCTGGTTGACACAATGTTATGCTAGTTGATTACAATTGTACTTAACTCCCTAGCAAACTAGCCACTCGTCATCTTATACTGATGTTATATTTAATACAAGTGTAAACCAGAACCACAATTTCGGTCACCTGCCTTCATGCTGGATTTTTGATTTATTTACATCCATGTAAGCAAATGGTGTAAGTATATAGCTACGATTCGTTTCTCTATTTTGCCTTCCATTTTTCTAAATGCTTTATCAAACAAGCATACAACGGAATATTAATTGATTAATTGATCCATATCTGTTCAAACGGAGGACATGATTCACCCACCTACACAAGTCCCATGATTGGTCTGTCTGACGAGATTGTCGCAAGTAATTTAAAGTTGGGAAATCTGAACTTTTCTTTTGCCCCTCACGCCACTCACACATCGAGGATGGAGACGAAAGAGGCAGAAGATACGAGTTAGACGCTCCACTGACTCCTGTTATGTTGCCTCTAAGTTGGAGCTAGACAGTGCCAAAGCACTGCTAAGATGAAGCCTACGTTAGCAACCCCAGGAATAGTGATTTTATGACAGGACGGTAGAAAGCACTGGCTTGGGAGACAGGCATGTAGGGTGAGACAGAGAGGAAGGGTACAAATTGAAATCACTGAAATGCACTCCACCAGTCTGTCACATTGATGTTGGGTGACTTCATGCCACTCCCTGCACAGACATTCAAGCAGCTCAGCTTTGTTTGATGGCTTGTGACCATCCATCATCTTCCTGTTGATCACATTAGAGGTTTTGGGCTGGCCATGAAAGAAGCATTGTCCTGCTGGAAACACCAATCATCAGATTTGGGGAACAATGTCAGAGCACAAAGAGCACTATATAAATGGCTTGATTCATGCGCTCTTCACAAAGAAAAATCTGCCCAATTCCAGCCATGCTGGAAGCACTCCCAGATCATCACAAATCCTCCACCAACTTTCACAGTGGGTGCTAGATACTGTGGCTTGTAAACCTCTCCAGGTCTCCGTCTAACCATTAGATGACCAGGTATTTGGCAAAGTTGACAATTGGACTGATCAGAAAAGATGATCTTACTCCAGTATATGGTCCATTCCTTAAGGTCTTTGCATACCGCAGCATGGCTCTTCTTTGATTTTCATTGACGAATGGCGTTTTTTCTAGCTTTACACGACTTCTGCCCTCCCCCTTGGAGCCTGTTTCAAACCATCCTCGCCAAGCCCTTCACCCCAGCTGCAATTTGACATTGTTCTTCTAGGTCAGTGGATGTCATCCTATAGTTATTGTGTGACGTTCAAATAAATTGGCGGTAATACTTGTCAGTGTAGGGTTTTCATCATCTGCCAGTCTGCAGCTTTTCTTGTTCCCATTGTCTGCTGTTTGACCTTGTTCTTATGAACCGCCATCTTTGAAATGTTACCCTCACTGTATCCCTCTGCCAGTAAAGCCACAATTAAACCCTTCTTTTCTTCACTCAAAACTTTACTGAAAAGTTTTTGACATGGACATTTTGACATGGACATTTGTTATTTTTTATTCCAGTTACTTTTGAGGTACTACTAGTATTATTTTTGCTATCCAGCTGGTACTAGTACTGAGTACTGGTACTGAGGATAGTAATGACCACAATAGTGTTTTTTATACTTTTCCTCTTTAAATTAGATTTGTTTCAGACAGGCTAGATTATCTTGACCCGTTCTTTCTAAAACTGCTGCAGTCATCCCATCCTATTGAAAAGGAATGGTCTCCAACCCTGGTCCTGGAGAGCTACCATCATGTAGGTTTTCACTCCAACTGCACATAATGTTGCATCATTTAGCTTATCAACCAGCTACAGTTTATTATTATTACAATCGTGTGCTAAATTAGGGTTGGAGTGAAAAAAATCAGGACGGGAGCTCTCCATGACCAGGTTTGGTGATCTCTGCTCTGGACCCTAACTGCTACAGACCTATATACAGCCTGGTTTTCTGAAGTCTTCAAATGCCAGGTTAATAAATGGATAACAGATCACTTTGAACCCCACCGCATGTTCTTCGCCAGGGCCATTGCAACTAATTCTGTCCCCAGTGAAAAAATGTCTGGGCCCCCCTCCCAAAAATAGATGATATTCACCTTATTATTATATTATTATTAAGATCAGACTGATAACTACTATTTCACCCAAAACTATACTGAAAAGAGTTATACACTCACCGGCCACTTATTTAGTTACACCTGGCTAGTACCAGGTTGGAACCCCTTTTGCCTTCAGAACTGCCTTATTTGTTCATTGCATAGAATTAACAAGTTTCTGGAAATATTCCTCTGAGATATTGGTCCATATTGATATTATTGCAACTCGCAGGTTCTGCAGATTCGTTGGTTAAATATCCATGATGCAAATCTTCCGTTCCACCACATCCAAAAGTGCTCGATTGGATTGAGATCTGGTGACTGTGGAGGCAATTTGAGTTCAGTGAATTCCTTGTCATGTGAATGTCAGCTTTGTGACATGGTGCGATATCCTGCTGGAAGTAGCCATTAGAAGATGGATACAATATGGTCCTAAAGGGATGTATATGGTCAGCAAAAATACTCAGGTAAGTGTGCCAAAGAAATATCCCCTACACCATTACACCACCACCACCAGCTTGAACCTTTTATACAAGGCAGGATGGATCCATGCTTTAGTGTTGTTTATGACAAATTCTGACCCTACTATCAAGTTTTTCCAATCTTCTATTGTCCAACAGTTTCCTGTTCTTAGCTGACAGAAGTGGCACCCAGTGTGGTCATCTGCTTCAAGATTTGACGTGTTGTGTGTTCAGAGATGCTCTTCTGCATATCTTGGTTGTGACGAGTGGTTATTTGAGTTACTATTGCCTTTCTATCAGCTTGAACCATTCTGGCAATTCTCCTCTGACCTTGACTTGCTGCCATGTGATTAGCTGATTAGATATTTGCGTTGACAAGCAGTTGAACAAGTGTACCTAAGGAACTGTCCGTTGAGTGTAGTTCATATAAAGGAACCAAAATGATAATGATACAAAAACCTCTAAGATGTCACAGACGTTTAAATATGGAAATCCATCAAACTGATGTATTGAACCAAAATATAAATGCTATATTTACAATGTAGGTGTATTCATAGATTAGAGCAGTGGTTCTCAAGCCTCTCCACGGGCCTCACCAGACATGCCACGTTTTAGTTTTAACCATAAACAAGCACACCTGACTCAATTAGTTAACTACACATTAAGCCTTTGATTGATTGAATCAAATGTGCCATTTCAGGGTTAAAACAAAAACATGGCCTGTCTAGGGAGGCCTGAGGAGAGGATTGAGAACCACTGGTATTTGTTACATTTCTAGTATAGCTCAGTGGAAGCTCATCAGGGGAGCATAATCCTCCTCAGTAAATTTAATAAAACAGTGGTATTATTACACGAAAAGTGATCATTTTTAGATAAAACTTAATAATGAAACAGTGGGCTTCAGCAGTAAAAATAGCACCCTCTTTGGTAGAAACTAGAATAGCAGGAGGATGGAGAATCATATCCTCCTCTCAGCCATACTACACCCATTTATTTATGGACGGCTAGTGGGCTGTCCTTCCTTCCATAAACTTACACATTAATTAGGATGCATAGAGGAGCGTGTCTTCCGACTGATTTGTTAAAATATGAACTGACATGTTTTTAATCCAATCAAACGCTCAGAGGATGAATGTAGCAGTATGCAAGTGTGACAAGATAGTGTAGTGAGTTGGTGGTGTTGGATAGAGTGATAGTCATTAAGGTATTAATTATTTAGCATTTTAACTGTATTAAATGTGTAATATATCTATTAAAGAAAGCAGGTATTAGATTATATTTGCATCCAGTTGTCTTAGTTTTGTAACATTTTTTCTATAAGTTCTATAACATTGGTTATCCCTTTTATTCCTTGGAGTACAATGAAAAAGGGAAATTTGAAAATGATGGAAAACCTACGCCTGAGATCAGTTTCATGGAGAAGGGTGAGACAGTGAGAGCATTTAATACCAACTGGTATGAAAAATATAGCTGGCTAACAGGGAGACTTTTGTCTGAAAGCTTGTTTTGTTGGCCTTGCCTGCTATTTGGAAAGTGGGATTCAATGACCTGAAGAAGTTAGATCATGCGTGTGTAAAGGATGTAAATAGCAAGGTTTCTTAAATGTATTAAGGCCATAGTTCATAAAATGGATTGGTAGTATATTCATGGAACCTTATTAAGATTTTAAAGTGCCAATCAGTACTGTTCAATCTTTGACAAAGAAGTGGAAATTAGGGAATCTGTTGATATCTAATCAGGTCAGGTAGAAACCAAGGAAGATTTCAACTGCCAGTTTAAATGGTTTGGATAGAAGAAAAAACACAAGCAACTTCAGCTGAATTACAGGCTTCTCTTCAAAATATTGGTGTGGCTGTTTCAAGATGCACAATAAGGAGATACTTGAACAAAAATAACTGCAAGGACAAGTTGCCTAAAAAAAGCTGTTACTGTGTCAACGCCACAAAACAGCTCTACAATATGCCAAACAGCACCTAGACAAGCCTCAAAACTGCTGGAACAAAGTCATTTGGAGTGATGAGCCCAAAATTGAACATGGTTGTGTTCACAACCATAAATGCTGTTTGGAGAGGAGTCAACAAGACCTATTATGTAAAAGAAAAGTACACCATCCCTACTGTGAAGCATGGAGGTGGATCTCTGATGTTGTGTGATGTTGTTTGAGCTTCAGCAGCACAGGGAATTTAGTCTAAGTGGTGGCAAGATGAATGCAGTATGTTATCAGAAAATAATGGAGGACAATTTGCATTCATCAGCCTAGAAGCTGCGCATGGGACACACTTGGACTTCCAACATGACAATGATCCCAAAAACAAGGTAAAATCGACCCTTCAGTGGCTACAGCAAAAACAAGTGAAGGTTCTGGAGTGTCCATCACAGTCTCTTGACCTCAATATCATTGAGCCACTTTGGGGAGACCTGAAATGCACAGTTCATACAAGACAACCCTAGAACTTACGGGAACCTGGAGGCTTTTTGCTGAGAAGAATGGGAAGCTTTACCAAATGAGAAAATGAAGGCCTCATCCGCAACTATCACAACATTCTACTAGAAATCATTGATGCAAATGGGGGCAATGAACAGTATTAAGAACTAAGGGTTTGCAAACTTTTGAACGGGGACAATCTCATTATTTTCTTTATTGCTATGTTTTGTAAATTGAATCCATTTAAAAATAATATAATTATGTTTTGCCTGATCAAAAATGTTTTCTTTAAAGAATGTTACACATCTTATAAATTCTGCCAGGGTATGTAAATCTAAACAGGACTGTAACTTAGCTACCTGTTGGATGAAACGTCACTCCTGGCTCCTTTTGCAGGCAAAAAGTCTGTCTAGTGTGAGAGTATGACATCATTTTGACGAGAGCTGTATCCCTTCTAGCCATGACCCCCTCTACTTCCAACAATGTCAAGTAACCACATCCTTTCTTTCTACATGTCAAAGCTGCCTCCAGAACAAAATCAATTGTAAGAAACTCTAACTTTAATTGGAAGTATGATATTTATAGTATGGTGTGTTCACATTTCCTTTTTTGGTTAAACCATTTAGAAAATTCACTGTTTATACGCACTGAATCAATGAAATATTAGAGGAGATGAATACAATGCCCAAATTAAGCACATCTCTTTAGTACTTTGTCAAAAAAAATTGTATGCAATAACTAAGTCTGCAAATGACTAACTCTTTCTGAGGCAGGGTATCTCCTCTGAATATCTTCTGCCAGGCCTTACTGCCATGTTTAGTACTTTGTTGTTTTTTTTGCCTTAAGTCTAATTTTAAAGGAAATTTAAGACATGTTAAATTGGTTTGAATTTGTAGATAAACCTCCAGTCAAACATTTTGGCTCATTAGTTTCCTAATTGCTATGGGAGTATTTTGGGGGTCACTGTTCTTGCTGAATTTTAAAGTGCCGTTTGAAGGCATTATCTGGTAGTTTATCAAACAAGATGTTTCTATACACTTGAGAATTTATTCTGCGTATAAATCATAATTGAAGACAAGTAAACCCATTTCTCCACCATATTTTGCTGAGAACTTTTTTCTCTCACTTCCACTGGAAATGCAATCACTCTGCCACATTCTGATCTTTATCTCATCCGTTTATCTTTTAAGATATTGTAACCTGTCCATCCTGTTTTCAAAGCTCACTGTGGTTTGCAGCTTGTCAGTGCTTCTGTAGTTCTGGTGAACTTTCTGTGGAGGGGAGTGGCTCACACATACACATCTTCAGCCACATACTGTCAAATAATGTTCTTTTACTGTAAGCATTCTTCTGTAAACCACTGTAGAGAATATTTGGCCTACCATGTATTCCCCCTATTTTTATTTACATTACAAACTGATGTTTTTGGTAAAGGTTTGCATGTAGATTTTTCAGTCATAAATTGTCTTCCTTGATTTTGATTTACGTCTCCTGTTGACTCACTAATAATACACTTTAGGAAACACAAAGACCAAAATCAAAACCATAGAAATTGACGACTCTCTTGCACTCAAAGGATGTGACAAATCAAGTTAATATAAAACTAACTGTTACCATACAGGTGATTCCCTGTTAAATTATTAATATGTATTGAAGGTATTTTCATCATAAAATAAATATGGTCAAATACCTTCTAATAAGTATAAAACTAGAGTATAGAACCAAAAGAAGATGTGATAATCTGTCCTAATACCTGCAGACAACGATGTATATTAAATAGGTTTTCCATTTAGGAAAGCTAATGCAGCATAGAACAGAGGGATCCTACAGCACAGGAAGAGTCCTGTATAAGAGACAGAACCTCAGGTTGCGTCAGTCCTGGACTGAGATAAGGGTTACAGTATGTGATGGGAATGCCAACAATGTTCTGTATCTCAGATCTTTGCAGAATTCAGCATAAGCTCCAAGCATCTCCACAAATAAATGTTTGCCTTGTAAGAGTAGTTAGTGTCTTTTTAAACACTTCTATTTGTTGGGTTAATATCTCTGTGGTGATTGTAAATAATATTCTAGAATGTCAGTAAGTACATTTAAATAATTCTAAAAATGTATTTGAAAGATCACTATCAGTTAGTTTCAGTAGGCAAAGTGTTTACTCAAGACAAGTTAAAAAGACAAACACATTATAGGGTATATGGTAGAATGGACTGGCAAAAACATGATAAAGAATAATACAAGCATTGCAGCAAGCTTCAAGTTAAAGAATAATTACACTGACTTGAAAATATATTTATAATAAAATATATTTATTGCAACATTCCAAATAATCACATTTATAGTGGGCCTCCATTGATTTAAAAAGTGCAAAGGCTACAGTACACATATAACATAAAAAATCTTAGAATTAAAGCTAGAATCCATAATTACTACATTTGTTTCATCTTTCTGTCATGAAGTTTGTGTCTTGAAGTAAAAGAAACAATACATAAAATGTATATAATACATTTTAGTAATGTTTCACATGAAGTTAAATAGCACTCCCTTCATTTTTCCAAAATGGTTGTAACATGGTACATAAATTGAGTGAAATTCCTAGACATGTAGCAAATCAGATGTGATACTGTATCTCCCAGTCTGCCATTGTTAATCCATGCTAGAGATGACCACGACACAGATCGAATACATTTATGCACCCAAAATACCGGTAAATTGTGACAAAATATTGTGAAATAAATTTAATCATATTATTGAAATCTTTGTCAAAGTAACAATTTTAAATTAAATCATCATGTTCATGGAATCTACAGTATAGCTTTGTCTATGAGTTATAAGTTGACATCTCTCCAGACCTATTCATCTACTTGTTTCGTAAAATGTGTACTTGTTTTGTAAGTATTCTAGCTTTAAAGAAAGTATTAACATCAAAAGAAATTATTAAAATCTAACCTTTTAAACATTAACCATAGTGTAGTTTGCTCCTTAAGTAGCTAGTGCTATATTGTTTAAAAAGAAAAAAAAGGCCTCAAACACAAATAGTTGGCAGTAGCACTTTGAAAATCTTGCGCAAATTAATAGTGGAATCAAAATATATACAAACATGCAGAAATAAGAACACTATACAATTTCTTCAATTACGCACTTGACATTAACCAACTATAACAGTTGTGCAATGTGTTCAATAGTCACCTGCTGTACAATTTGTATTGTGACAAAAAAGTTGTGCAAAAAGCTAAATACAGAAAACAAATTCCAATTTTGTTTAATATCAGAAACCATTGATCCCATGATGATAATACCAGTATGTACAAATAAAAAAAATTGGTCCTTCATCTAACCAACAGTTATTTGTTACATCACTTTAAAATGTCATTTCTCTTTATGTCTGTGATGAAATCTCTCCAGTAATGCTCTAAGGACATTCCCAGGAATTTTTTGGTGTCTATCAATGAGTGCTTGAACTGCTTGCTTGGTCTGCAAATCAGAAATAAAGGTTATGGAAAATTCTCTCTGATCCTATCTCCCACAACCATTAGTGTGCTCTTCATTTCATACAGTAAGTAACCCTTAAATTACAGAAATGTGTCACAGTCTCATAACATCTTACCTTTTCGGCTAATTCTCCTGCACTAATGTTAGGATCGTATGGGATGGGGTCGCCAAGGTATGTACGGAATTTCACAGGAAAACCCCCATAAACAGGGGCCATTGGCACACGGAACTTTTCATAAGACCATCTGAAAAAGCCTGAGAAGTATCACGTTCACATTAATATATTGACTATTAATAAAATAACTTACATTGGAACTGAAATGAACAATAAATCCTTACTTAAATTTCCAAGTGATCTGAATCCTTCCCTTATGTTTTGAGTAAACATTGGAATTATTGGCTGAAATTTTTAAGAAGAGAATAAAAGTGAAAAGAGGATTCCAGATAAAGTTTTGGTCATCATGAGAGAAGAAGTGATATGAACTGTATGTTTCCAAACTGGACCCTATTCAGTATATAGTGCTCAAGGCCCCATCGGGCTCTCTAGTTGTGCACTATAGGAATAGGGTCTTATTTGGGTCACATTCCATAACAACAATGACTGTCAGAGACGATATAACCAATATGTACCACTTTAGAATCAATAGCCACTTGTGCAAACCCCTTTCTCTTCCCCCACAACAGTGGATATGTCTCATCACTGAGAAGAGCCTCCCTCACGCCTCCAGGAGAGATCGCAAGGAGGTGGCCCTTTTTCAGGGCCTTAACACACTCCTCCTGGGGCCCATGGATCACACTGAACACCTCCAACAGCAGCTTGAACCCTGCGTAGAACAATACGAGCTCATGCTTTTAGTGTCACATTATGTGAATGGATTAAACGGTCAGTTCAATAAAAGCCACACTGCAGTGTCCATGTAATCACTCTTTTTCCAACTGTCAATTCACTTACTGCCTGACTTGGGGATTGTACAGTATATGTGATGAAAACAACTTCCAGGGCAAAACCTTCACAGATATGGATTCACTTCTTCAGATTGAGAAATGTGTGGGCATAGGATGAATAAAGTAAATAAAAACAGTTGGCTATGGCAGCTTTGATTTAATGCCTGCCTGACCAACTCAAAGGACCATCTATGTTCTTACCAGGAACTTTAAAGAGGAAGTGATCAGCAACAGAGTGAACAATCCGTCCCTTCTGAATGATGACATTTGCCAGAAGGTAATAATAGTCAATTGGGATAGCACCATGATAGTAGACTATAAGTGCTGCTCCTTCATCTGGAATCTTCTCCATACCATGTATTTCATATCCTGAAAAAAATAAAAAGAATTAACATTACCAATAAAAATTGTTCTACATAATTGAATCAACCATTTTTTATTATATTAACATACGCATCAAGCAGTCAGTAATACACCACTGGTGTGAATTTAAGAAAACATTTTTAAAGGTCTTGTCACTTGGCATAGAGCAATTACTGATTGACACACATGTGGTGCTCCATGTTTGCTAACAGAATTCCTATCTCACAGAAACACATAAATACCATGCCATATGAAACCATGGCCATCCCACAATGTTGCCAGTGTTTTCCTGGCGCCATCCCACAGGTTGTTGGAATAGGCCTCTCGAAGCTGGTTCTTGTGTTTATACACGTGGAGGAAGAGGATGGACAGGTAGAGCAGGATCACAATGAGGAAGGGGAGGATGAAAACAACCACCAGAGGGGTAAACACCCAGGCCAGGTACTCAAAGTAGCTCAAATAAACTTCTAGAGGTCCTAGTCCTGACCATTCCTCAAACGCATGAAAGATGCAGAGCACAAAATTGGGTCCATCACTGAGCAGGCAGGACTTGTTCCCATTGGACATATTGCAACACAGTTAGCTTCTTCCAATGGAAGCCAGGTGGAATAACGATACCATCTGTCAATGGGTCGACCTGGAGAATACAGTAGAATGGAGAAAATGAGTTATTTGCTTTATGACCCAGCACTTTAAATTATGTTCTGAATAGGAAGAACTGCTCCAGTTGGTTTCAGACTGACTGGTCAAACATTGCTTAAGTAGGATACTATCGAAATTATTATGTTTTACAAACCATTCTGGTGTAAAAAAGAAGCAAACCAGCATGTATTTAACATTAAGATCAAGTGATCCTACATAACACATTTAATTAAGTGATCTTTGGCAACATCGTGAAATGGAAAAGCATAACATGTTTTACAAACCTTTCTTCTTCCGGTGTAAATAGGGATGAGGATAGATCATACCAGTCTCACATGCAAGACCTGAAATATAACAGTAGAGAAGCTGACCCACTATAGTCCAGCCTCTCCTCTGGGGGAACCAGCTAGTAGTAAGTGAAGGAGGGCTAGCTAATATTTACATCAGAGTGACACAACTGTCTCCTATGATATGCAAGCGAACAACTTAATATGGAATTAATGAAAACGTTGTTTATTTTCTCGGATCAGTATTCCCTCGAGTAGTACGCTAAATCTAATTTACAAATGGAATAGTGTTAGCAGGTTCCAGTAGCTGGCTAGCCTAATAGCTTCGCTAGCTTCAGTAGCTATGAGTTGGTACTGAATGAATGACCTCCACTAGCCTCACACACGAGCAGAAGCTAAATAAAGCTTTAATATAATATTTAGCTCTAGCTACGAGCAATAAATATACAATATCTTATTATTATAGTTAGCTACTTACATGTTGATCCAATGTTTGTTTTCTCGAGTGGGAAGTTTCCTGCTGATTATTCCTGTTTCACCCGGTTCCTTATTTATGTGACACAGCAAGAAACGACCGTGGTTAGGGGTGAAATTGTGTCTGTCTGGATAAATAGAGAAGCGAAAGAGGCTGTTTACATTTATAACAATCTAATGTTACCCAGTAAACAAGTCTGAACACTATGATGATTGATTATGAAAAATGGAATGTGGTTGCTGACATTATTTTTAGCCAAAGGAACTTGTCTGGGGATGATGGGACTATACACTGTTTGTGCTCAAGAGCTTTCGTGCAGTAAGTGAGCTCACTAGCTAACTAGCTACATCTACAGCACACAATGTCAACTATGTAGCACCGTTTTCACTTCTGTCACTTTTTTTTCTCCCGATGTGAAACGTTAGGGATCGTGAGTTGTACAGATCTGACCGCAATGCCATTACTGACCTGACCGAAACTGGGTGTCAAGGTGGGAAATGCAATGATGTTGTTTGTACATAACCCAATTCCACTGACTGACACTGCCATGCATTGTGACTACCGGTACGTTTTAAAAAGCTTTGCAAACCTTGAGGTTATTTGATCTGTGACTGTTTATTGTTACACAATCAGAGGCAGTTGGTGAGCATGAAGAAGACCAGGGAGAAGATGAAAATACAGAGGAAAATGAGCTGATCGATGAAGAAGCCCAGCTTATGGCCAGCATGGGACTGCCAGTGGAGTTCATAAGCTCCTCTGCACTGCGAAGAGCTGTGAATAATAAAAAAACATTGCCTAGTCCTTCAAAATACAGTAGAGTCCATTTTAAAGCATGAACATTATTCTAATGTGCACTTTTTCACCCAGTGTTTTCATGTGTCTCTCTCCAAGCGTAAAAGGTTAAGGAACAATGCAAACCACTGGGAAGCAGCACCTGATAATCTCAATGAAGAAGATCTACATTCAAACCAGGGGCAGATGGATGAATCCAGTGTTGAAAACACCACACTGCAGTTTGATTGGTTCGATGTTGGTGAGGAGCCAGAGGAAGAGGGCAAACCCCTAACACCTAATGTACAGGACGGTTGGGAAGCCTACTGGAGCCAGCAGGGAGAAAACCTGTTGTGGCAGGGCTGGTTGGCGACGCATCCTGACTCAGCAAACTCTGCAGCTGAGCCCCCGTGGGACAGCCCTGACACTAAAGTGGCATGGGAGAAACACGCCAGCGACACCTTTCTTTATTACTGGGAGCAGTTTACCTACTGGACAGCCCAGGGATGGACCACTGATAGCTCCAGCAGTGCCCCCGTAGAAACAGAGCAGCCTGGGCGTGTGGCTGAAGCTGGGGGAGAGGGTCGGCTGCAGGCTGCCTGTCATGAAGTAGAAGAGTTCGGAGGGCAGCCGGAGGGGAGCGTGGCGGGTTCTAGTGAAGTCATCCATCTGCTTGGGCAGATCAGCCTCCAGTCAGACGGAGCAAACCAGTGCAATTTGAGTCCACAGCAAGCCAACCGTGTCTCTGGAGATGATGAACCTTGCGATGGTGGTAACCGCAAAAGAGCTGCCTCTTCAAACACAGAGCGCACAGAATCAAGAGGTAAGCCCCACCCCGGCCATCACAATGTAGTTCACTTAACTATTTAGTGTATTTGAGGCAAATTAAACTGTTTAGATCTGTTTGGGAGTTGTGGATAAAGCATTGCATTATTGTACATGTCCATTGCACACAATGGTTAAAGATACATTGTGTAGAATTCCTGTAGAGCGAAAACAGAACTACTTACTCTTTCTGTGAGCAGCATCCAAAAGCTGTAGAACATTATTGCATGCTAATTTAAAAATTGAGCAGTTTAGATGGGACAAGTGTTTTCTACACAATACAGTTTTTACTGCATTTGTAAGCTGCTCAGCAGGAAAGAGGAGGTAGTTCCATTGTTATGGCTCAAATTCTAGAAATAGTCCCTTTAACCGACGATGTTGCATTGCCTTTTAATTCAATCATTCCAAGCTGAAGTGTTCCAAGGGCAATTAGCTCAGACAGAATGACGGATTTCGTTCCCCCGATCAGGTCAGGGATTTCATCTAGCAACCTTAGGGTTCCTGGCCCAACAATCCAAAGCACTGAAGTTACATGCTGAGAAAATGTGGAAGGGGGTGTGAATGCTAGAATTAGAGCCTGATTCAAACCTATGCTGCTGGGTGTAATGTATGTGTTCTTGGGGCAGTGCTTTGCACTGCTAGCTTAACAACCTCAGCCAAGCTAATGGTTCTGTAACAAATCTAATGTCGTTAGTGTACCAGGCAGCCCAATAATCTCAAACCAATAGAAAAATCAGTTAAAGTAATTCAGGAGTTTTTGTAAACTCTGGGTTGAAGATGTCTTGAATAATTTATGCATCATACTATCAAAGGATAGTGTCCTTTGAATGAAAGGACCGTGTGACATGCACTTCTGCATTTTTAATGACTCATGTAAGAGAGCAGGGCACCACAGCCTGGCTCAACGGCAGTCTCCTCTTCTCTAGAGTAAAATGCATCTTCTGGAAAGAAATTGGTCTTTCCAATTCGCAACCCAGCACAACACTGACCTCATTCATAATGCATAGTCTCTCTGCTTTTATCTCAGTCTCGGCAGCCTTGTTTTACACCGTATTCCAGGGGGTTTGATACAATGCTGTATTCCTTGTTGAGTCCTACCGATCAGAAAACGGTCATGTAGAATGCAGGGTTGATCAGATGTCAATTTTACCCCTTCAGATTCCAAACAGGACAGGTGTCATCAGAAAAACACCAACCAATTAAGCGAGCGTAGAGCATCTAATAGTGAAGATGACGAAGACGATCCACCTGGTAGACGAGACCAAAAAGTTAAACGAAGGTAAGACACAAGACCACTGTAACATTATCGATACGTCTAAACCCTTAGCTGAAAAGTTTTAAAGAAATCTGTTGTTGCGGTATACAGCAAGGTACTTAATCCATATTACTCTGGTAAGTCACTGAATAGGAGTGATGTTTAGGCCAAGTGCTTAAATGTGTTTTACAACACATTGCTCAGTTTCTTCCTGCTGCAAAGTAATATTAAACCAATGTTAGTATTGGCTCTTCTGTTCAAGTAGTAGCTGCGACAGCTTGCATCCTGACATGCAGTGAATGTAAACATGTCAGCCAGAGGAAGAAAACAATAAACATGCTTATCATTTGTGTTTTTAATTCCAGTTTATTCCGAGTAGGTGTCTATGTCATAGATTTCGGATCTTCTTTGTTTGATGGATTCTGTAGATTAAAGATGTATTTAATTCTGTGCACATTAGATGATTCAAAACAACAGTTGGAACTAATTCAGCCTTTTTGGCTCTGGGATTTTCAATAACATAATTTGTTTGCACTTTTCTCCAATGACTCTGTCGTCCTTCAGTCTGTGTGACGGTTTGTAATGCTAATGCCTTCCATTGATCTACGGTGTACTGATCTATTGATTTGCACAGTCATGAACTGGATCTGGAGGAAAACCCTCAGATGTCCACGGAGGAAGCCTGGGATAAACTGGGCTTAAAACGCAGCCATGACCCCATGTAAGTCTGCGTCACTACATCAGACCAGGGGCTAGTCCCAAATGGTTCCCTATTTTCTACGTAGGACAACGTTTAGGAAGACCGCTAGTTATTCTGTGTGTAACCACTTGCGTGTGTTGGCCAGCTTTTAGGAATGTCAATTTCTGTCTGTGTTGTGATGGATTAGGTTTGAGAGTGTGCTGACTTTTAAGGCCGACCGCGGTCGACAGCGTGCAGGACAAGCCGGTAGGAACAGGAAGAAGCATGCAGGGGGGAAAGCTGCCTGTCACGTCAACAAGCACATCTTCTTTCCCGAGGAGGGAGATACGACGGAGCCCAAGATGAGCAAGACATTTCAAAAAGTAAGTCTCTGGAACATTTTAAAGTGTTCCTTTGAAGCATACACGCAATCAATCTAGATAGCAATGCAAATAGAAGTGCCTTGATTTTTAGCACCATGTGTCCACGTCACTCAGAACGACCAGCAAGTTTGTACGGGATAACACCAAGGTAACCTTGTTAAGAAATCTATGGCACCACGTCAAACCCTGCCTCAGCCCCAGTGACCCCCCTGGCAGTGCGATGATGGGGGAGCAGCCAAGCCTCCCCGTCCTCTTCTGACAGCCCACATCTCTTTATGCATACAGCCGAACTTTGCAGCCAACTGAATGTATTTACATTGCATACCAGTCTTGGGAAAGCTGGGCCAGTGCTGTTTAAAGTTCACCTATCATGCACTTATTAACATTAGTCACATATCATTGGGTAGACTACATTTTGGGCAGCTGATGTCGGACGTGCACGTCACTGGCTGACCTTGAAGAGTTCACTCCCGGACTCTGACCTCACTAAGGTTTGTTCACAACACTGAAGAGTCCATTAAACCGTATTATTTCCTGTTTGTTGACTGTGCAGGATTGTATTATCTCGAAGGGATTGGAACTTGTTTAAGTATACCACTGTTCCCAAACTGCACTTCAAAAAAGGAGAAACTTAATGACTTACTGTGCCTTCCGGACAGATGTATTTTCCTCGTTGAAGTAAATACCAGGGTGGTACTACGGCACTGGCACTGAGACATAAAGTAAAATAATGTCACACTATGGGAGGACTTAAACTGGCTGAATCTAGTGCTTTTCCGTTAAATTCGCCATACAAGCTCACTGAATTGATCTTTAGGGTGGACCTTGCAGTATTTACTGTCTGCAGTAAATGGCCCCTTTGTCCAGCCCTTTATCCAGAGGGCACACTCGAAATGCCTTGGGCACCGCTTTGGTCCTGTTGAATTGTACTCATGCTTCTGTTCTTCCAGCGGCCATTCTTGTGTTTTGTACTCGCAGAAGACTCACTGGTGCACCTCCTTGTACCTCCTCAGGTCCAGTGTTTCTTGCAGAGAGTTCAGAAGGAGAACAGCACCGACTTGACGGACACTGTGGACGTGCCAGCTGGTCAGTCACATGACCCTGACGAAGCTAGCCCCGCTTGTCAACAGTCAGAGGGACCAGGGGAGAGGCTGGAGGGACAGATGCAGGAGGAAGATGTAGGAGAACATACGGGCCTGGAGTTGGACGGAACCGTGCAGCTCCTTCAAACCTCCCATCAGAACGTCTTCACCGTGGAGGAGGAGGAAGATGAGGTTAAATTTAGAAGAGAGGTTTACTCACTGGATATACCAGACTACTTAGTTCCTGAAGTGCTTGACGATGACAACATAGGTGGGTTTTCTCAGTTAATATTGTACACGTTGGCTCGTTTTAATCCAGGATTTCTTTACAAATGTTCCCATTTAGCAATGTACTTTTCAAACCTTTCCTGGGAGATGACGAGCTGGTCCACAGTTTATCTCTAACTCTTAGCTAGCACACCTCGTTCAAATTGGTTCCTTGTTTTGGTACCAAATTTAAACTGATAACAAAGTAGGAACCGAAAATGTTTATTACAGTTTCACTTCATATGTATTTATTACAGTTTAATTCTCCCAAACTGGTCTAATTTCCATGAAGCCTTGTACAAATACAGAAACATTAAAAAGACTACTTTCCCCTGGGCACAGAAAAAAAATATGGATGCTGGACTCAAGAACACTTTGAGAATTGCAGAAGGTGACCGATATCCCAAAAAATAGTACATAAGCTTGAACAAAATTAACTGTCTGTCAATAATCTTCCCTTGGTTTGTAAACAATACGAAATTTAATTTACAATAATGAACTCTTCTCCAATTAAAGCTCCATTCCCCGACTTTCGTAATTGCAAAATAAATTTTTACGCCCCCCATTTTAGTCCGGATGTGTAGTATATTTTTTATATTATATGAACAATCTAAGTTGAAACATTATCTTACCACTGTTAGCTTGAGACCCGACAGTGTTTTTTACAGCTTTCACGTGGTGTTTTTCACGTAGCGCCAGGTGTTACGTATGGTGAGGAAGTAAGTTTGGCAGAACTGTCAATCAAACCAGAGCTGCATAGTGACTTCCAATTAGGGCTGGGCCATATGGGTCTCAAAAATATATCTCAATATATTTTGTAGATTCTAAAGATACCAGAGTAGGCCCACCTATAGGCAAGAACCGTTTGCCTGGCAAGACTATATCATGCCAGCAACACAAACTTAGATTTGTCTTTTCAAGATAATAGTGCTTGTTTTAATTCATTGAAATAATCATTGTTAATTAATTATAAAGCTAGTGAAATGTTACCAAATGCAATTATATTTTGTGTAAAGAAACAGTAAGAGTATGTGAAAGCACAAAAAACATTTAACATGTTTTTAATAAATTATTAAAAACAGTAACAAAAATGTTGTACACACAATTTGATTGAATATATTGTCAGTGTCTTGTGAAAATATGATTACATTTGAAAAAGAATATATTAGAGTCTGTTGTATCCAAAAAGAGACTAATTCTAGCTAGAAAATACTATCTTAGACATCTCAGAGAAAGATACTGAGTATCAAGTGGGGACCAGTTTTAGCTCAACAATGGTGATATATGCATGCCTTAGACCCTAGAGGCCTGATATAGAGGAACGTATCTTTAACAAATGCCACATTCCAGTTGTACTCAGAGGTTGTAATTTCCAATCTCCTAGTTGGAAATTTCAACTGGAACATTGAGTCAGAATTCCAATTCTCATATTTGTTTAGTTGTCTACACTTCGAAAGGGCAAGAACAACAAAGGCTTTCATGGGGGCATCCATCTTGTTTTCCTACTTTGGACACTGGAACGCACATACCAGTCTTCCTTACTCAAACATGTAAGATTATGATTGGTTCATTTGAATACCCAATCAAAATGGAGAGGAGGCAGGTGTTCAGGAACATTTTAAACTGAGTGGATAAGAAATAGAAATACTATCAGGGGGCTGCAGGAAGCCAGCCGTTGGCCTTGTGGTTAGAGCATCTGACTAGTAACCATAAAGGTTGCCAGATCAAATCCCAAGCTGGCATTGGAAACATTTTAAAATGTCTAACTTTTTGATTAAATTATACCTAGCTGGAAATTTTATGTAAAGTGTTAGGTTAAGATTAGGATTAAGGTTAGTGCAACTTGTGATCTGAATTGAACAGTCCACGAGCAAAAACATTAAATATTCCTGAACCTCTGGATAACTGATATGTGCCATTGGAACGTGATCAACTTGTTTTGTCTAGGGTGTGACATCATTCCCTGTTCTGACATCTGACTTCCGAGACAACTGGAACACAGCAATATAAACATAAAAACTATTTGATTACCTTGCTGATAATAAAGATGCAGTCCACGATTCTGACCACTGGTTGTAAATGTGGCGCCATTTACCTAAAACGTGTCCCTGAAAATGTTGTACAATATCATGTAAATGTGCCCATTTCATTAATACCACCCAATTTAATCTTGGAATTCCATGGCTGAAATATGACAGTGGTTCTACTACTGTACATATAAATAGAATTGTACACATCCCAGTCTAATTTTAGAGGGTTAAACCACTAGTTTAATTGCAAAGGTCAGAGACTGCATCCTAAACTATAATTTGATGGTGAAATTAAAACTTCAGTTTAATATTTAAAGTAAGTGTGGATCATTTGCATGAATTGGATGAACACAATTTTCATAGCAACATAACTTTGTACAAACATGATACATTCAAGTGTTCAATAAATGCTGTATAATCCTCTTGGCAGCACCCTGAGGTGAGAAACTATAGGCGAAGCCTGCTTGTGTAACGGCATCCCAGGGTGGGATGTCATTTCAACATTACAATTTATGGACACATTTATGTGTCTTTGAATATGTGTATAAGTTTATTTGTATTCCTGTACTAGGTACTGTTGTTTTGAGTTGTTTGTGTGTACGTATGGTATGTATGTGTATAGAATTATGGAACATTGGCACCACCCTCTGGACATTAGTTGTTAAGGGACCAGTTCTCTATGTTATGATAGTAGCTGAGGGCCTCTTTGTTCTGATTACCTATTACAGACAGCTGGTGTTAATGGGTAATCCAGAGTTTTATAAACTCATGTGTTTAGCCAGGCGTACGCTATATGTTACCCGCGTTCTATGCCGCGTTAAAAGCATATTATATACCGGTAGTCGTTGTGCAGCTACAATATCTGTTTGTTCTAAATAAGGGGAAATACTGTTTTCATCATTTGAGTTCATCAAAACCACAGAACTCAATTTTTCTGTGTGGTCTCCCTTTCTACATCAACATCAATTGTGACAGATTGGATATTTTTGTCTTTGCATGAAATTTAAAACAGCCCTGTCTCTGAATTGGTCCAACAACAATGTATAAAACATAAAGTTTAAATAACTGATGGAGTGATTAATAGACCAAATTGTACATTAAACAAGTCATCCATAATCACGTTGTCCTCCACTTCTGCTGTTCATTGGAAATACATTTTGGTCTTCTTGAGCAGTACAAAGAACTACAATGTTGTTTTGAACAATTTTAGAGAAAAACAGAAATTATTTTCTAATCTCTATGCATTTACATTCTTAAATTATACAGAGTTGTTTGGAAAATTAGAAATAAACTAGTGTTTAATGAGAAGGCACAAATATAGATCTGATTTGGGTGCAAACCTGCAACCTTGAGTTCTAGAGTTGGGGTAGGCAGACTGTTCTGCTTGAGGGACACATGAGTGTTTGAAACCAAGTGAGAGGCAGCATACCGGTAGTATAGTCATGCATGAAGAAATAGGATATGTTATGAAATGTTCTCATAACCCCTTGACCACACACACACACATAACTGGTGGCAGAAATCCTGTACCTATATGACAGCAGATGTCTGGCAATTTTCAACACTGTAAATTCTAAAATTGTAAATGCATTTTTTGATTAATTTTCAAATGTAGGAAAGCTAGTTCGGTCAGCTAGTCAGTGTCTTGTAACCAGTGCTTAATTTGTAAATCTGGAGGTCCAGGTAGGCATGGGAGAGGGAGGAAAAATGGACAACACACCGCAGCAGCACAATAGACTGATTTAAAAACCCCGGCCACCTAATTTAAAAAGCAAGGCAGGCTAGCAGGGACGTTCGCTTTCACTCTCCTTGCTTCTTGGGTCCATACTTGTTATCAATGAAACCTGCAGTGAAAAACAGCACTTTGTTTCAACTGAGAGCTTCGTTCATTAGGCTACATTCACGGGCAGGAAGTTGTGAAACTCAGCAGTAGTAACAATAATTACATGTGTTTTTATACCTTAGTTTTCTAAAACCATTTCCTTATTTGACTTCTCTGAATATAATTACCACTGGTTGTTTCAAGATTGTTTAGTCTTGTGTAATTTACATTATATGTGATAAACAAGGTATTATGAAAATGCTGGTTGTCAATAGTAAAACATTTGGTCAATAAAATAAAAGCAGTTGGTTGTGACACATGAATGAACAAGCAGACATAGGCTGTTCCACTGTTTCCCCTCTGATTTCATTGGTGGGAGACAACAATTGTTCTCCATTAAAATAAATAGCATAACAAACAGCAGCTGTTACATTGCCCCAAACTGATGAAATAGGCATAGTAACTTATTCAATAAACATGGAATAGAACAATAAATATGCTCATTCTATTGTTCTAACTTCAACATTGAGAAAAACAATATTTCCTTGCATAGGACAATTAACATTGCATAGGACAATTAAGTATTGTAAAACCAATCAGCAGATTTGACTCATTGCATCACTTTATACCTAAATTTGGAACCACATTTTTAAAAGTAGTTTATTAGTAACTGTTTCCTGCCAGATTTATCCGATACCTATTAGGTACTGAAATTCAGTACCCGTCCCTAGTAATAACTAAATCTAGTAATAACTAATTTCAATACATTTTTATTCAAAGTCAATGCTAGACATGTACATTATGGTAATACTTGTTTCATAATAGTGCAGTTGTCTAATTTTGCCACGCTTATTTCCAGAGACTACTGGAAAGACAGGAAAGAAAAAAAACAAGAAGAAGAACAAGAAAAGAAGGAAATGTGGACCGTTGCCAGCTGAGATTGCAGCGGAGCCCGAGCTGGCTAAGTACTGGGCCCAGCGTTATCGCCTCTTCTCAAGGTTTGATGAGGGCATCAAACTGGACCACGGTGATTCACAGAGCACACATTCCAAGAAACTAACTTTTTTGTGTATTGCAGGGCTGCCCAACCCTGCTCCTTCTCTTTAACCCTAAATTAGCACAGCTGCTTCTAATAATTAGCTAAATGAAAGGTAAAGTTTGTTAGTCACAACTGGGGTTGGAGCGAGAACCTACAGGACAGTAGATCTCCACAGGAACAGGTTTGGACAGCCCTGGAATAGAGGATTCAACTGACCTTCATTTTGTTTCTCAATGTAAAAAATTGGGTAGGGGACTGTAGATGGTTCTCGATAATAGTGAGCCTGCATTTCAAGATGGTCGACAACACATTTTGTATTATAACTTTAATATTTAGTGCCCTATGATTTCCACTTCGTAGAGAATGCAGACGGAATCACTGAATTCAGACATGAATATGAAATTCAGCAAAATGAAAAGAATACATCAATAGGGCGCAGATGGCTCAGTGGGTAGGGAGTCAGACTTGTAGTCAGAAGGTTGCCAGTTCAATTCCCGACTGAGCCAAATGTCGTTGTGTCCTTGGGCAAGACACTTTACCCTAATTGCTCCCAGGTCGTTGCTGTAAATAAGAAACTGTTCTTAGTCAACTTACCTGGTTAAAGGTTAAATAAAAAAATTAAAAAAATTATTCTATAATTAGAATGGTATTAATAATAACTGCCATCGCATTTGTTCTACACTAAAGTTCAGCAAATGGAAGAAAATTCTATGCAGTGTGTTTGTCTACAGAACAAGGCCACCATGTACATCTCATATTGTTGCAGTTTTGTTGTAATCTCTGGCCCAATGACTAGACTTAATGCCATAGGGAGTATTTGACAAATGAGGACTCATCTCGACCATAGCTATCATGACTTGTGAATGGATTTGGACTCGATGTCAAATGACTTGGTTCTCGACTCGGACTCAAAAGTTTGTGACCTGACTACAACCCTGGTACTACGACCCCTGGAACAGTAACCAAAAACGGTTGGGAACCACTGGCCTAGGGTGTTAGTATGGAGGTGTGAGATAAAAATGGAATTGGCCAAATAAAAGAGAATGGGCTAAACAAAAAAACGATTTATAGGGCCCTGAATATTCATCTAGTTTAAGAAGAACCGCTTTTTTATTTGTACAGTCCTAACCAATGGTGTTCACACAGCTGTCACAGAGTGCTAAATTTAATTCTAAAGTGCACTTGATTCTTAAACGAACTGGATTTGCATAATGGTGACCAAACCCTGAGTCTTCCTCTTGACATTAGAAACGAGTGGTAGTTATGTCCAAGGTGGAATCTCCAGTTTTGCTGCTCTTGAAGTCAGTAACACTGTGTTATTTTTGTCAAACAGAAAAGGGGAAGCGGGAGGCTGGTAATGTAGAGGGTATACAGAGGAGCAGACAGGCAAGGCCTACTCTGTCTGTAGAGAGAAATGCTGACGCTAGCGAAGCACGCTGTACACTTCTCCCTTCTATGTCACAACATGACAGCAGCAAGCTTCCTTGCCGTCATCCAGCAAAACAAGCTGTTTCATAGCTCTCTGCCCTTTAACCCTCCACACAAATGCACACCTCTTCACTTCTACCCACGCCTGTCAGTCTAAGCCACCCAACGATGACACTCTTTAAACTCGGATGTGTTAGTAACAGGCTAATGAATGGCACAGGGTTTATCCACAACTGGGATTCGTGCTGGAGCAGAAGTAGAAGAAAGTCTTTGCTCTTAATGGATAAATATTTTCTGACGTCCTCAGTCATGAAAGCCCTTGTTATTGCTTCCATTGACATCCTCCAATGGATTCTTTGATATAGTCTTAGCGCTTGCATGTTACACTAGGAAGGTTAAGTGGTTCCTTAAACTATTTCTGGCTGGGAGCTTATCTGTTATCAGAGGGCCAATCTGATCCTGTCTAAATCCCACCTCTTCCTGGTCATCACTGTTTAATGAATAATCGTTTTTTAGCCCACCGTTTCCTGCTCTCTCCAATCACAAGGCTTTCACAGAGCATTTTGGATTCTGTTTGAAAGTGACATCTGAGCCTTCATAACTGCTTACTCATTCATGTCAACACAGGAGAGGCTAGATACATACAGTATCATGCTGTGGCGCTCCGCATACTTACACCTAATCATCTCCCATTCATATATTGTATAACTTATGGTAATTGGGTGGCGTGAGCCCAGACATTTTATTGGCTGGCATCTGTGGTATATTGGCCACAATTCCGTGAGTAGGAAAACACATTCTTTATTCGGTGTTAATGATTTTGCAAAGTTTATAATAGCAAATGCGTAGCTTGAATGTTTGTGGTATATGGTCAATATAACCCTGCTAATAGCTATTCTTGCGCACAACACAACACAGGGTGCCTGGATAAAGCGCTACACCTTGATATATTGGCCATGTACCACACACCTCTGAGAGAAGTACTGCATTGCTATTATAAACTGGTGGTCCACCCCCTCTATCATAATATCTTAATTTGTCAAAGGCGGAAAGCCTCTGGACATGTTGAATACAGCCTCATCTCACGTTGCCGTGCCTGATGTTCTATAGAGAGCACATGGGGATACTCTGAGGGATCGTTTTATATTCTCAAGCCTAACAAATGCTGTACTCTTTCAGATAGAGTAAAGATATGATTTAATTATTTGAGAATACATGGTTAAATCATAGGCCATAACATTCACAATAACTCCCTTGATATTTTAAACTGGAATTTAACAACGCCAGGCTGCTGGGTTCTTTTTACACAGGGGCGTCGGTACAAAATAGCATGCAAATGAATGCACGTGCCATGGTGAGTCACTTTGTACACGAGCGACAATTAAACTGTCATTTACAATGGTTAAAATGACCTGAATACAGGAGACCTTGTTAGGATGCTGCCTTGATCCCAAGTGAAGTTACAGTGAGTGAGTCCTGTCCTCAGCCTCTTCTGTCAAACTGGAGGCATAATGTAAGCAAGGGAGGAGATGAAAAAAGTTGAGCCCCCTCCCCCATCAGTGTTTGCTTTAGCAGGTGTTAATTCTCTGTGGAGGCTGTGAAAACAAGCAGAAGAACAGAAAACTGAGGTGGCTGCTAGAGAAGAAAGGCAGATGGCATGTCTCCCAGAGGGGAGAATGAAGGACATGGTCTATGGAGCATCTCAGCCTCCACAAAGTCTTTCCAGCAGTAATGTCCACAGCGTACTTCAAGACTTTCTGTGTACTTTTATAGTGTTGTCATTGCTCTGTCTTTACCCAGTGTGGCATAACATACCCTGGCTACAGAATATCAATTCCAGCACTGATGGAACTTTACCTGATACGGTTGTTTTGGTGAAACATCATAACTTCCCATAATACTACAATATATCACATAATAAATACAATACATTGAATATACTATTTCTAGATTGCTAGCACATTTCATTCATTCATAAAGAAACAAAAGTTCATTTGAATATGTAAATAGCCATTTTAAAGGCATTTGTCATTTGACTGCCACCTGGTGGCTATGCTTTGCATCTACATCTGAGGCGTCAATGAAGTCTGCCGCTGTGGTAAAATTACAGTCTTCATTTAGGTCCTCAGGGACGCAACAAACATTTCTCTGGATCATTTTGATATATTTTTTTGATTTCCAGCATTTAAAAAAATTATAATCCCTCTGAATGGGTTTTACTTGTTGATTTATTTTAGTTATTCGTAGCAAGCTAGACATAGAAGAAAAAGCACCATTATAGATTCATAATCATTGGTATGATATTTATTGTGACCCCTTTTACACTCTCAAAATGATATTAAACTCACCTTGTCTGCAGTTTTTAACACTTTCTTTTAATTATTTTGTTTTTATACAGAATTGTTTTACTGTTTTTTTCCCTTAGTTTGTCTTTAAATGATACAAAATACATTTTAAATGAAATATCACAATTTTTATCCTTGAACTAGGTTTTGTAAAGCATTATACCTCTGTGTCTGTCTGTGTCTGTCTGTGTCTGTCTGTCTGTCTGTCTGTCTGTCTGTCTGTCTGTCTGTCTGTCTGTCTGTCTGTCTGTCTGTCTGTCTGTCTGTCTGTCTGTACAGAGGGCTGGTTCTCTGTCTCTCCGGAGAAGATAGCAGAGCACATTGCCCTGCGGGTCCAGGATGGTTTCCACTCTGAACTCATCATAGATGCCTTCTGTGGTGTGGGAGGAAATGCTATCCAGTTCGCCTTGACTGGAAAGAGAGGTCTGTAAACATATCGTAGAGCCAAGCACCAAGGGACCATTGATTTTATCTCCCATGCTTACTGTCACTGCATTTGCCTTTTATAAATTGGACATAAATAATACTGTATCTAGAGTCTTTAGTGACGCTCTCCCACTCCCTTCCGCAGTGCTAGCCATCGACATCGACCCAGTACGCCTAGCTCTTGCCCGGCACAACGCCCATGTCTACCAGGTGGCCGAGCGAATCGACTTTGTGCAGGGAGACTTCCTCCAGCTGGCACCACGTCTGCGGGCGGATGTGGTGTTCCTCAGCCCCCCCTGGGGTGGCCCTGACTACCTCAGTGCAGACGTCTTCGATATCAAGACCATGATGGCTCCAGATGGATATCCTTTCTTCCTTACAAAGGAGCTGCAGCTCAGCTATTAGATTCAGGCACTGGGCCAGACAGCCCCCCTAAGGCAAGGCTAGAGACAGAGCCAGGGAGAGTCTGAGGCCAGTAGAGGCAGGGTGGAACGGCAGCCAGCTAAGGGGGAATGGAAGAATGTAGGATGTACTGTCGGTTTGCCAGTGCTTAAGCTGATGCTACATTTCAAAACGACTTAAAGATGCAGTTTGGGATTTTTGTAATTAACAAAATAATGTTTTAAACATCTTATTTTGACTTTGATGTGTAATATTATATTGTGCATATATGTGCATAACATTCCCATTTTCCATTGATCACTTTTAAAGCGTGCTGTGCTGCACCTCTCATACGGACTGGCCGTGGATGTGTGGAAGTTCAGAGAATGGTTTGCGCATTTCAAGCTTTTGTGAATGATAGCGGGAGAGAGAGAATTCAAGCTACTATTTAATGCTGTGTAGAGAAAGGAAAACAATTGTATGGATCAACTTTTAACAGAGAATACAAATTAAACAATAGGTTTAACAACACAGGCCAAGTGTGATTGATACAATTCTTGAAAAGAGCTGTTTATATTCCAGGTTAATGGGTAGAATTCCACTGGTGGGAATGATAGGCTAATTTATTTTTGAGAGACCATCTTATAAAGCTGTAAAAACTGTATTTCTAGTGACCCCCCCCCCCTAATTTTCCTCCCCTCTCAATTCCCACTAACCCTGCCTTGTCAACAGCTCCGCAACTCCATGAACAGATCTGTGGGATGGTGAAGGGCGTGCATATGGTTCATCCAGCCACATTTCACTGAGCTGCCAATTCTTTTTGCACTGTTCATCCAACACAGAAGCCTTTAGTCAGATCATGCACGGGCTGATTACATTCTAAACTAAACTTCCGCAATTGAATATACAGGCTCCCCATCTGCACACAAGGAGTCACTGGAGAGCGACTTTTGGCAGGATAGATAATCTGACTCATCTAACCCAAATACCGGGCAGCACTATGCCAATTTGCATTGCCTTGTGCAAGAGGTCTGGGGAAAGTCAGAAAACCCATAGACGACTGACTATCATGACGTATACTGTCCTGCCATGCAGCGACTTAGCCCACTATGCCATGCAGACACCATGTTTTCTTACACTAAGGAGTGTTTTGTTACACACAAAAGCATAGACTAAAATGAATAAAATAATTATCAGATGGACCCGCCATTGCCCATTAAGAAAAACTTTGCAGGCGCAACTCTTTTCCTAATTGAAATTTCTGTTCAAATGACAAAATAAGAGATAAAATCATTATACTATTTGCTATTTTTGTAAGCATATAAGGGATTGTAAATTTTAAATCCTTAAGGAAACACATAAATTCAAGTAAATAAATTAATGACCATTTGCTGTTTTCAATTTGTAACCACCCACTGGCCTGATTTGTCTGGGGTGAGAACTAGGTATTTTTCTCCTACGCAGAGATGCCACAAGTTAGTGTAATAGATTACTTTTCTGGGTTGGCCTGAGTTCAAAACTTTTGGGAAGTTCCTCAGTAAGACCCTATTGACCAGGTAAAAGAAGTTCATAATTTAACCAGTGATCTATCTAGTCTAATTTGACAGGAAATCCACTGTAAATGTCTACAGTTTTTACCTTCAATTGTAACAAAGGGGAAATATTCTAAAATGACAGAACTTCTTTTACCTGGTCATTAGGTTTGTACTGAGGAACTTCCCATGAGTTGTGAACTCAGCCCAACCCAGAAAAGTAATCTATTACACAAACCTGTGGTTTCTCGGCTCCTACGGTATAGCCCAACTCAGCTTGGTTTCAAGCAGGGTACAGTTAAATGGAAACAATCGAAACAGTGATATTTGTGGAATGGCGTGGCACTGCGCTGCAATGAAATACCCCCATGACTAAAATCATTTTTACACCTCAGTTAGAGATGAAATTCCAAGTTTAAATCAGGTGGTTTTGATTAAATGGTGCACAAATAAATGTTATATTACATAATTATAGTGGACTCTTTAGCACCACTTTTACAACCAGTGGCCAAAATCACAAACTGCATCTTTAAAGGAGTTAGCATTCCTATCAATCTGTTCTGTTTTAGTGGAAACTGTTGAAATGCCTGCTGAAATACATTCATGTTAGCCTTGACTACTAAAACTTTTGAAATTTTCAGGTTGTCCAAACTGATATGCAATAATATTGTGTACTTCCTACCAAGAAATGCTGACATGGATCAAGTAGGTTCATGAATGAAACCGATACTATGCTTGATATCTTTTAGTTTGGGATGCATATATTTGTAATGTGCAATCTATTCACATGCTACTTAATGCATGGCTAACAGTCATTCATTTTCACAATGTATTTGTTCTTGTAATATTTGTGTGTTAATGAAACTAATGACGAGCCAAGGTGCAATGTTGGTATATTTCATGCATCGATGTCTCATTGTAAAAAATAGCATAGGTCACAGATAAAGGTCTCCTAATCTGGAAGTAATAAATTAATTGCATCTTAATTATACACCATTCTCCCAAAGGATGCACTTATGCCTTGTCATGGATTTAATTGCTTGGGGTTGGTTTAAGAATTAGTAACAGCCATTGTTTGATAAATCTATGCAATGTGTGTGTGTACACTTGAGAAGAAGGGGGTGAATCCATAGTGAGAGATGGTAATGCAGGGATTCTTCTTGCCTGAGGAGGCTGCTCCTAGCCTTTCGTAGAGACTGCTCTGTGCTACCCGGGGCCTGGGGCTCTATTTTCTAAATGTCAGATCACAGGCACCTACAGCTGGGAGATGCCACATGCATTCATTCATTGTGAACTCATATATGTTATCAGCAGACCTATTATGTATCGCACATTCATCTTATATGGTAGCAGAGTTATATGGTAATTGTTATTCAATATCTACTACTAATGCTGATACAAAATGTGAAGGTTTTATCAGAAGCTACAGTATCTCACAAAAGTGAGTACACCCTTCACATTTATGTAAATATTTGGTTAGAACTTTTCATGTGACAACACTGAAGAAATTACACTTTGCTACAATGTAAAGTAGTGAGTGTACAGCTTGTATATCAGTGTGAATTTGCTGTTTATTCAAAATAACTCAAAACACAGCCATTAGGGTCTAAACCGCTGGCAACAAAATTGAGTACACCCCTAAGTGAAAATGTCCAAATTGAACAGAAATAGGGCTCTTCTAGTTGGTTAGTGTAGATGAGGGCTGCCCAATAGTTTGTAGTTTTTTTTCACACACTTGCTGTCTCAAGCCTGAATCCAGTTCAGATCAGTGCCTAATTTGAGGAATTGGATAAAAACCAGACATTTTAGATTCTCAGGAACTTTAGATCCTTCTCTGATTCCTTTTTTAGAAGCCAAGTGTGGAGGCAACTGAAGCAGAGCTTCCGGGTAACTGATATTTTATTTAGGTCAGAGTCTGGTTCTGAAGTCCTTAACCACAATTGTCAGACCACTGTCGTGTAGCCAAATCGAGCTTACATGTCATTGTGCTTGCAGAAAGACATGTTGAAATGCTGTTGAAAGTTTTGCTATATTTCTTTTATTGAAATGGTATCCCAACAAATTCAGGTGCTGGTGTTGTTTTCTATGACTGTCCATGACTGAGTTGTACCAGTAGTTGGTATATTATTCTTGTGTATTTCTTTTTATATTCCAGATCGCCTCTCTTGCTGGGCCTGGTGGGAAAGTAGAAGTGGAACAGAACTTTCTCAATAACAAGTTAAAGACAATCACCGCATATTTTGGCAATTTGATTACATCCGATTGCTAGTCTGAAATGGACTAATGTTATTAATTATCCTCTCATTTTCAGAGGTTAGATTTTAGGCATTCGATATGTTTGCTGATGTTATGTCTACCATTTCGTGTTTCGTATACCAAATGATGTTTTGAGTTGGGGATAGTTTTTGGTTTCCGCAACAGTGCACCTCTGCCTTATCAGTGGTGGTAAAGACAATGGTTTCTCTGTATGCATTGAATAGAATCTAGGTTTTGTGCAACTGCTATCTAGCTGGAACTGATTGTCTTTTTGCTGAACTATTTAGCATTTGATTTTATGAGCTAACTTTCTTTGTACTGGATGCAGATGCATCAAATTTGTAAGTATGAGTTATCTGTCTCTGTAGATGTGTAACCTTCATTGGCAGAGGCTTAAATTATTGCTGTAGTGGTCTACCTATACAGTGTATTTTATCGTTTTTATTTTCCAAAATAAAATGTTGCATCAACTATTTTTATATAAAAATTTTCAACAGTGATTTTTATGGTGGAAATATGTTTCTGGTCACGTTAGCGACACTGGGTACATACAAGCCAGCCAGCCAGCTATCCCACTTAATGCATTGCTGATGTTGGTTTCAGTGGTTACACACAAGTCCCCCTTGGAGCACACCAGTGACCAGACGGATACAGCTACCTGATGTAGCTTTCACAGGCCTGGTCGACAATTGGGCCCCATTGATTCCGCACATCAGATATGTTGATATCTTAGCTCTGTCTCAGTAAAAGCCATTTGGCCCATCTACTGAAGGAGAACTACTGGACATCTCTTAGCAGTTGTTGCAATCGTCACATTATAACACTATACTGTAGGTTATGGATTACAGACAGAGGTAAAGTTGTTTGGATATTAGATATTCAACGGATATTCGAATCCTGAAATCAGTCCTGTTTCCCTGGGCTCAGCCACATGATAACCCGGTGTATGAGATGAAGTGCACAGCCGTCTGCGTATGGTTAGGGACCATCAATAAAATATATGCCTCAAAGTTAGTGATTCAATAGCATTATAACTATGTGCATTAGAAACCTCCAACCACTTTTTAATTGTTCAGATAGGACCCTCACGTGTTGCACAGCCTTTGGAATTTCAAAAAATGCTTAGAATTTTTTGGGTAACTTTTAAAGACTTCAAAATTCAATAGCTTTTTTGTTGAATGACTTCGAGACCTCAAACCACTTTTCACACATTCAGAGAGGACCCTCACATGTTGGACAGCCTTTGGAATTTCAAAAAAATGTTTAGAATTTTTTGGGTGACTTTTTAAAGATTTCAAAATGTTAAAGCTTTTTTGTTGAATGACTTAGAAACCTCAAACCACTTTTCAGTTGTTCTGAGAGGACCCTCACATGTTGCACAGCCTTTGGAATTTCAATTTTTTTTTTAATTTGTTGGGTGACTTTTTAAACTTTTCAGAATTTTATAGCTTTTTTGTTGAATGACTTAGAGACCTAAAAACCACTTTTCACACATTCAGAGAGTGAAAAGTGTTGCACAGCCTTTGGAATTTCAAAAAAATGTTTAGAATTTTTTTGGTGACTTTTTAAAGATTTCAGAATTTAATAGCTTTTTTGTTGAATGACTTAGAAACCTCAAACCACTTTTCAGTTGTTCAGGAGACAGAACATGAGGCTGCGGAAACATTTATTTGACCCCCTGACCATCAGCACCAGTTCCCCTCAGGTCTGTATCCTATTACCTCTACTCTTCTCCCTGAACACCAACAGATGCACATTCAGTCACAAATTGGTCAAGCTCCTAAAGTTTGCAGATGAGACCACCTTCATCTTATTAGATTATAATAGTTATGACAAGTCAGCCTACAGGTTGGAGATTGACCATCTGGTGTCCTGGTGCAGCCAGAACAACGTGGAACTCAATGCACAAAAGACAGTGAAGCTGGTAGTGGACTTCAGGAGAAGCCCAGCTGATGTCCCCCCCCCCCCCCC
>JACXGM010001001.1:0-60212 GCA_016801145.1 Umbra pygmaea | reverse complement strand
TATTACAGTTTTCCAAACTTTTATTTGACTTTAGTTTCACATTTCAGCTAGTTAAAACAGCATCATGGATATTTTTTTATCTGAATGCGAGTAAATTAATACAAGTAATCTAATATTTGTGGGAAAACCACCTCATCTTGGTTATTTTGGGGATTTTAACATGTTTTTATAAAACACAGGTATGTGGTGATAATACTGTCAATATTGAGAAAATTAATGTCGTACCTATTATTATTCTGGTGACAGAACGTATGTATTATGTTAATACCCCTACATAAAAATACAAATGATAAGAAAACGGTATATTTGCAAACACCTATTTTCATGACGTTTGGGTCACGATGGTTTGTAATTTTGAAAATGTCGGTCGCCGGAAAAAAAGTTTGAAAAACACTGCTCTAGAGGAGATATGGATGGAGGAATGGGCCAAAATACCAGCAACAGTGTGTGAAAACCTTGTGAAGACACAGAAAACGTTTGACCTCTGTCATTGCCAACAAAGGGTATATAACATATATAACATATAATAACATATAATATAAGTATTGAGAAGAACTTTTCTTATTGACCAAATTATTTTCCACCATAATTTACCAATAAATTCATTAAAAATCCTACAATGTGATTTTCTGGATTTTCTTTTCCCATTTTGCCTCTCATAGTTGAAGTGTGATGAAACCTATGATGAAAATTACAGGCCTCTCTCATCTTTTTAAGTGGTAGAACTTGCACAATTGGTGGCTTACTAAATACTTTCTTGCCCCACTGTACAAGTCAGTATTGCTGTCTCAACAAATTCAGATTCTTCCACAGAAGAAATCATTAACTGCATAATCAGAACTGAATTATAATAGTTATAGTTGGCGGCCAAATAAGATAATATAGGACTGTATTGTTCCCCTATATAGGATAAATGCAGGTGTCACAGCAGCAATTACAGATATGTTAAGTAGTAGGAAATAGAAATATATGGTAGGGGAATTAGATCATATAAAATTAAAAATGTACAAGCTAAAAGTAAAACAGGACTTTTAATAAAGCGGCAATGTGTCAGAGAGAGGGAGAGTACTGAGTGTAGTGGTGTCCATTGTTCCAGTGGTTACAGAATCAGCTGTTTATCCAAGTCCAGCTTGTGATGTGACCCAGTGAGCACTTGTGGAAACTCTGCAGCAGACTGCTGGTCCAAAGCTGTGACATCAAGAGCTCCTTCACTGTGCTGTTCAGGTGAAACATATTTCTACAGAGAGGGGGACAAGTCAGTGCAATAGAAAAACAGCTTGTCTTAACCTCATTCACTGCACTGCTTCAACAGTCTAAGCCTGTATTATATCAGGCCTATTACATTTTTAGACTAAAGTGTTTTGGGTAATGTCCGTGTCTTCTACAGATACACTGTTCAACCAGAGCAACAATAAAGCTAGCATCAAACAAACATTAATAATGGAAGTCAAACAGGTAATCTTAACACACTGCCAGGACACAGAACTGAATCAGACATAGGTTAATTACAATTAGGGGCGTTGGACTGGGGGTAAAACCAATACTGATTACCAGGGCCCTGTGGAGAGAGGGCCATCAAAAAGTCTGAAATATATTTCATGTATATATATATATATATATATATATATATATATATATATATAACGTGGGGGCCCATCAGGACTGTCTATGCATAGGGCCCAGGATCTTATACGCCCCTGATTACGTTAGCCCAATCAGCTTGTCCTAACTGTTAGCCAGCATCTCCAGGTAGGCCCCAGACAATGCAGGAAGCTGATTTTTTTCTAACAGTGCATATTGCACCCTAAATGACTTGACACTACCTGTGCTCTATTCTGCAAGTTGTCATGGTATCAATTTAACTAGTCATGCATGCAAGCTAATAACAGCTAATAATGTCAGCTAGTCGCAAAAGGCAGCCTCTTACCTGCTGTACTGTCTGCTGATTTCTCACTGTCAGACCAATAGGGAACTGCGTGGATTTGTTAATGCTCCTTTTTAGTCCTGGTGAGTTTGAAGTTGAAGCCATTGCCTTCTAAATAACAGTCCTCGCTACAGCCCTGCTCCCTCAACTTGCTGTGTTGTCGCCGTAGTATTTGTAGACAGTCCTATATGGAGAGGCTGCAGACCTGAAGCCCTCTGCACCCCTTTACTTTTTAGACCCTCCCACCAGCATTTGGGCCACGCCTCCTCATTTACATATGCTTTTGAAATGCCAAATGCTAAATCCAAATGGAAAAGGTGAATATTAGGGCAATTGTCAAATGTAAAATTAAAAATATAAAATTTCAAATTAAAAATTATGAAGTGCAAAGGTTAAAATATATATATTTATATTTTAATTCAATTATGGCATGATTTGACTTTCAATTTGTCAAAAGCTGATTGGTTTCCTCCATAGAAATCAATCAGCTTTTGACAAAGTCATTAACCTGTGTCACCACATTGCACTTTGAATGTTTAAATCATAGCCTCAATATAGACAAAAAAACTACAATGGTGTCAGTTTTATTATTTAAGCAGACTGTGTGGTGTTTACTGTTGTGATGTAGTTGAAGATCAGATTGTATGAATAATTTATGCAGAAATCCAGGTAATTCCAAAGGATCCACATACATTTCTTGACATTGTTTTCACTTTAAGCCTCTCAAGAAGCAATTATTTCACTTCAAAAATTGTACCCAATAATTAATTATGTTGATATGGTTTGAAGTTAATACACTTCATATGCAATACACTATAATACACTACATGCTTGGAAATAGTACACTACATGGCCAAAATTAGTGTATGTGGAAACTTGACCATCACAGCCATATGAGCTTGTTGGACATCCCATTCCAAAACATTGTCATTAATATGGAGTTGGCAGCCCCTTTTTAGCTATAACATCTACCATTCTGGGCTGAAGGCTTATCACAAGAGATTGAGCATCTATGGGCATATGTGCCCATTTGGCCAAAAGAATATTTGCATAATCAGGCAAAATTTTAGCTTACAATCACCATTCCAATTCATCCCAAAGTGTTCAGTGCAGTTACGGTCAAGGCTTCTGGCAGGCCACATTCGTTCCTCCACTCTTGTGAAACCATGCGTCTTTATGGACCTCACTTTGTTCAGTGATGCTGTAATGCGGACATCTGTCAAAGCACTTTGCCAATGCTTTTTTTAAAAGGCCTTTGTAAAATAAATGTTATTGCTTGATTTGTGTAACAGGGAAGGGCCTTCCGCAAACTGTTACCAATCGTTGAATCCTGTAGCATTAAGAAAACCCTTCAATGGAAACCTAGGGGCCTAACCCAAATCCTGAATAACAGCCCCAGATTATTATCCCTGCTCCACCATTAGTAGGGGTGTCCACATACATTTGGTCATAGAGTGTATATAATCAAAATACATCTAATATTTTCATGTGTTTTGTTAGATATTGATACCTTCATTTACCAGGGTGGCATTACATTGATAAGAAATTATAGTCAAAACTTGATTAATTACAGATGAGCTTAGACTTCATTATTAGATCAATTAAATAATGGCTGCTGAAGAAGTATTTGAATTAATATAAATCAGTCATTTCCAAAAATGATAGACTTTTGCAACATTAGTAATGTAATTAATAAAATAATGTAAACAAAATAATGTAAACAAGATATACTGTATATTATTTTCTTAATTTAATGCCACCTTGGTGAATTAAGGTATGCACTTCAATCAAACTGATTTTAAGGGCAGTATAATTTCACACAGTCCATGAAAACCCTACACCTTCATAGTGCTGCTGTAACACCATATATTGTAATTTAGTATCGCTAAAAAGTACTTTATACTTTCAGTTGTGAAATGTGTTTCCAACTAAATGAAGGCTGTTGCTTAATTCTAGTATAGTCTAACAAGCGTATACATAACAATATTACAAAAAACAAAAACATGGTTTACTTCTCTGAAAATGTTTCTCTCTGGTGCTTAACCAGGCGTACATTACCTGAAATGCAAATGTCATATTCACTTGCCATAGTACAAGTCTCTACAGCATAGAAAGGTTTAACTTCAGGCTTCAGCAGTGCCAGTGATGTGTTGCTAAGCAACAGATCAAAGGTTAAATGGGTGATCTTGTAGACAACTATATTATTTTGTGAAAAATAACAATCTGTGTCAAATGGGATCATTTTCATAATAACTAAGCAAAACCTTTAAGTCATTAACAGATATAATTATAAGATCGCGAAAAGCTCCTGTTTAACACCACCTATTGTAAATGCCCCTTTATCGTATCTCCATCTCATGTGAGGCAGGCTGAGATTGCATTTGATTCCACCCAGCCTCCCTTCAACAAAACATCAGGGGAATTTCAATGTAACTAAACTACGCAGTTGGTGCTGATGCAAGATTTATGACAAACCTTCACTCTGATGTAGATGCTTATGGAATCCATAAACATACCTAACGTCAAGTCATTCATTATTAGACTGACAATAAGCTGTACTAAATCTGATTATAGAATAGCAGCAAGTGTATTGGTGCATGTGGCCTAATGTATTCTAGCAGTAAGGGGGTTCTGATGAAGAATGTGTTGGAAGAATAGCCCAACTCTCTCAGGACACAACCTCTCTTACCTCCTCTCCTTATGAGGACCCTCCTCCACTATGCCAAAACATAACATAATGCAAGCACATTTTAATCCCCCTAAATGCTTTTTGATCAACTAATGTAATCATATATATTACTACCAGCAATGCATTATCATGCTGGTATGTACATCTGGAAAACCTGCTTTGACTCCACCAAAGAGTGGCACCTAGTGCCTAGAATGAGTACTGCAGCATTCACCTCTACAGGTAATTATTAATCGAAGCAAGAAACAGACATTTTTTGCCATGCAGGAGTACTCAGAAGCAGTATTTTGAATTTGTTTTCCAGTCAATGACAAAGTGGTGTCGATAGAGGTCATGCCATAATTATTCAAGATGTTGTTTTGCCATAGATTGGGCAGAACCTGGAAACTATAGGGGAATAAACCCTGAATCACTAGGAAAGATTAATGTTTATCATTAAAAAATAATATTAACTACTTAGTCCACTACCATTTACCAGAGCCCTATGGGCCAGAGTCCCATCAAGGGACTGTAAAGGGAATCAGGTTTGCATTTGGGACGAGGACAATCAAATAAAAACATTTATCTCTTGACACAAGCTTTGTGACCAAGTGTGCTGTGTCATTTCACTTTCTACACACTAATATTTTGGAATGGAGCTAAGGGAATTCCAAGGCAATCTATCTGCATTTCAGTGTATTTCCCCAAGGAGCAGAAGGTTGTGGTTAATTGACTTTTGTTTACTTATGGCAGTGCCAATGTCCATATGGCAACATTCAATTTAAGTATATAGCCTGTGGATGACAACTCAAAGTTCTCGAGTGAAGACAGAAGTCTGAAGCTTAAAATAAAATAAGATTTTAATCAGTTAGTGATTAAGTGGAAAAAAATAAACACAAGTTCATTTAACAAATAATTTCAAAGGAAGATATTTTAGAAAAAAATGTGTGCAAGAGTTTTGCATTCAATTCTGACAGGGTTGGCACTGTTCTAACCAGCTACCTATTACCTAGCCTGTCATTTAGGTAGCTGCTTGTTTTGGAGTCTTGCAGTAACATGTTAGCCACGTCAGAAAACTTGTGTTCATATGCAAGCTTGTAGTAGGTGTAAACATCATCACAGTGGTGCAGTAGTCTCTTTAGGTTCTGGCCCACGCTGCTTGGAGGGCTGTTGTGGGTCATTCTGAAAGGTAGGACCGGAATGATCAACAGCATGAACATACCAGTTGACAGGGTTGCAAAATTCCAGATCTTTATGAAATCCTTGTTTCAGTGTTTTAAATTCTCATAAATGCTTATTCATTCTTGATTCTAGTAATGTTTTTGTCAAACATGGATGCACATTGATGAATATAACTAAATAATACACAAAGGCATACCAATGACAAACCCAATTGCAAAAATACATTATTTCTTTGCAGTACTGTCTCCTGCTGAATTGTAATCTATATGTGCCAACTAAGCATATTTTACTGTGGTATGATGGCTGGTGCCCGATGTGTCAATTGTAGCAGCTGACCTTCTGGAATTTCCACACACTAGTCTCGATAGTTTACAGAGAACAGTGTTATAAACAAAAAACTTACTGTGATCAGCAGTTCTGAGGGCAAAAACACCTCGTTAATGAGAAAGATTAGAGGAGAATGGGTACACTCTTTCAAGCTGACAAAAAGGCCACCAAAACTAAATGAACAATCACAGTGGAGCGCAGAAGGGCATGTCTGGATACACAATGCATTGAACCTTGAAGTGGCTGGGCTATAGCAGCAGAAGACTTGGCCGCGTTGAATGCCTGTCAGCTAAAAATAGAAGGGCTACAGCGGGCCTGTGACCACCAACACTGAACAAGTAAAGATTTTGGCGGTGACATCTAGATGGATGAATTTAGTGGACACCACATATGAATCCATGGATCCATCTCGCCTCGTGTTCACAGTACAGGCTGGAGGGAGTGTGATGATGCAGGGAATGTTTTCTTGGCAGACATTAATAGCTTAATGCCACAACAGGGTAAAGTATTGTTACTGACCATGTGCATCCCTCCAGGCCACAGTCTACCTGTTTTCAAACAGAATTCCAGCATGATATGTGCGCCATGTCACAAAGCACGCATAGTCTCAAGATGGTTCCACCAACATGACAGTGTCTTCAGTTTACTACAAAACTGTTTATTTAAAATGTATTTTATTGTAAAATGGATCTCTAAAAATGATTGCACTGTACTTGCTAACAATTTAAATGTTTGATTTCCACTGACATCCTTTCTCCTATCCCAGGACATTACTGACATTAGATGCAAATCAATTGGCAAATTGCTGACTTACTTCTTGGATATTTCTTCAAACAGGGAGGGGGGGAGCGGCCTGTTGAGTCGGAACTCATCTAGGTACGCAAAGTCTCCCCTGAGGATGACTTTCTGGTACAGCACCTCGGCCCAGTCAGGACTGTAGTCATAGGCTTCCGACAGTACAAAAGCCTAGAGATAGGAGAATAAACAGGTTCATTTTAACATACCTTTGCTTAATATCCTAGATACTGGTATGAATCTGCATTTTTGTACAACTTTTCAATATACCGGTACTAGGACTGGGTTAATGGATTTTATTTTCGAAACTGCTATCCCAGTGACCTTAGGCTAACATTTGAATAACTAATTTTGTCCAAGTTTACCTGGTAAAACCGGGGCAGATCCACTATTGCACTAAGGAGATCTGATTGTTGCAGGTTGATGATGCGTTGGCCTTTCTCCTGGTTGAGGAAGTAAAGCTGAAGGGTGATCAGCTTTGCCAGTTTTACACAACGTGCTGCCTGGCGTACACAGGAGTCCTGAGGGGGAAATAGCATTACTAAACATTATGCGCACACAAGCACATATACATAGCAGAAATATTACTCATGTAATGCAAAATCACGGCTCTATGTTTTTGCCCATGAAGGAAAAACAGTACCTTAGAATAGCTCTCTGCAGCATCCTTCAGGAGAGTCAGAACCTTCACCAAGGACGACTTAAGTTCAGGGGTTACTGCTGTTAAAGAATAAACAGGATGAACGTGAAAACCCTGCACATCCACACATGCGAAAAGACAAAAGAGCTGTCCTGTAGTTTCAGTAAATGTATTTCTGAGTCATACACAGATAGCATTCAGGTGATATCAAATAAAGGTAAGCAATCAATAAATCTCAGTCACAAAGGTCTGTTCAGAGAAGACGTTATCCTCTGTACAGTAGGATAAGATCACATGACAAGAGTTCAGTTAAAATAGAAATTGCCTACAGTTTTTGGTTCAAAACACTCATAAAATAAACTTTTATAAGATTTACACCAGGCCTGACTCTAGAACAGTGGTTTTCAACCCTCTCCTCGGGGCAAACCAGACATTTTACAGTTTAGCTGTTGCCACTGAGCTAGCACACCTGATTCAACTTATCATCTAATGATCAGGTCCTTGATTAGTGAATCCGGTGAGCTAGTTCATTTGCTAAAGCTGAACTGTGGAATGTCTGGTGTGCCCCAGGGAGAGGGTTGAAAGCCACTGCTCTAGAACTGTAGAAGATAAAATGTCATTCTTCCAGAACTCTAACGATTGGTCTCACCCCATGGCTGGGACTCGATGAGCTTGAGCTGGGTGCGGGCAGCACCCTCGTGGTTCTCTCCAATCTCTCTGCACATGCTAAAGCACAGGGCCACCATGTTGTACTTCTCACTGTCCCCCGGCAGACAGCGCTTGATGTAGTCCAGCAGGGCTGTTTTCAGCCTGAAGTTCTGTAAAGCATGAAAGCAAACCAGCAGGAGATTTAAATACAGATATAATGTTTGAACAAGTGCTAGCGGCGCCAGACATTTTTCACTGGAGGTGTTAAGGAGGAGCTAGCTCAATGCATGGAGGTGCTGACATGAATTGCGTTCATGCAAGCTCAGGCGACCTAGACAGCTATCTTATAACTCAATGACACAAGTGTCTGTTCAATAGGAGAACAAACAAGATTTCACAATCTCAAAGTTTTATGCCTAATTCCTGACTCCACTGTCTTTCCAGAGTTTTGATTACAGGACCCCATGGACATTTTAACTACAACTATGAGAAAGCATCTCTCACTGACTGCAGAGAAATGAGGCCACTTTACGTGGCTGGAGACTAAATGAGTTCTGAAATATGCCTGCCACTGCCGTCGCCGACAAGTGCACTAGTAAAAAAACTGAAATGTTTATTATTAACATTCACATTTGGGAGAGAGGAAAATAATGACCAAAGCCGAGCTGTACGAGCTGGCCTGGATACACACACACCAAAGATTATGGAGACAGAATTACTCCTATTCTATCACACGCAACATTAAAGATGTGACCGAATATAATGTTTATGCTGCATAATATATGTTAAAACTGACTCACTTGACAAATGCAAATAGTATTTGGGACACTCATAAAAGGCAGAAATAAATAGCTTTTGGCTGTATTTTATCCACTAAGAGGAGTACAGGTAACATTTCAATGCCAAACCAGGCTCTCCCTCAGATACTGTATATGTGGACATACACTAAAGCTGTTATTGCAGTGGGCTAAATTAGTCATGACAAAACAGGAGTCCTGTAGTGGAGTATTATACAGGTTTTGGCCTACAAACAACTGGTAATGAACAGTAAGGTGACAGCCTAAAGTCATGTGAGGTGTAAATTGTTACTTCAAACTGTTTGGTGAGTATAAAGATATTTTTTTCATACTGTAAAGTCTGAGTTTTTGGTTCCAAAGCTTTCAGTGGAAGACTGCAAATAAATGTAACATTGAGAATACAGTGACTTTGCTGCACCTTTCCAACAACAATAAAGTTCACACATTCAAATCTTTCTTTTTGATGGACGCTGGGTGCTCCAACAACTTTTGTTTCCAGATCTTAACAGGAGTTTGTAAGTGAATCAGATCTGGACACTTCACTGGCCACTTGTAATCAGTCCAACCATTTCAAAATAATTGTATGCAGCTCTGCAATGTTGACAGGCTGTGGAGACCAATGCTTTTAGTGTTTATTTATTCAGAAAAGTGAATTATTTATGAAAATTGCAAGGTGGCAGCAGTTGTACACATTTTAAGTTTGACTATGTCAGAAAACAACATGTACATGAACTTTGTTTGGCGCTGTGATTTCTATTTATACTGAGAAACAACTAAAGTCACCTTCGTCTGGCAGATTTGTAGTGTCTCAGTTGTAACTGCTGGTGTTCTGTCAGACCTGGTTTGTTTTACCAGACGCAGCCCTAATATTGTAGTCAGGTGAGATCTTTGTGTGTGTGTGTGTGTGTGTGTTTGTGTGTGTGTGTTTTTGTTTGTTTGTTGCCTCTTACAGACTCTACTTTCTTCCTGAGCAGCATCTCGAAGCGGTGGTTCTGGTTGAGCAGGTCAAAGATGTATGTCATGTCGTTGTATCTGCCAATGCCGGTTAGGAGACGGACCTGAAGGGGCAACACATGCACAGACAAAAAGAGTCATCGTGGCCCATCCGCATTTGCAGGACTTTATTTTCAAGTAACCCATTAATGATTTTAAAGAATTTAGTGGTAATCCACTAAAATGTCCACAACAGACGAGACTTGAAAGCACTATAAAGCTTATTACTATTTGATATTGGTAGACCAGGTGGCCCACGTGACTCACCAAGAGGCTGTAGTGGTCACTATGGGCCAGGTGGGCGTGGCTGAGGTGGCGTGCAGCCTGCAGCACCCTCACAATGCCCTCCATGTTGCAGGTCAAACTGAAGCAATCATGGGCCAAAATCAACAGCTCCACCGCTGCATGACAAAAGGACTCCAGTTACATATTTGGTACAAAGACTGCTAGTAACTGCCATTAATGGTTGCTGTGATTAAAACAACTGTGTTCTAATGTTTACAACTAAGTCGATATTTTCTTTCTTCAGTCCAGCTAGTTAAATTGACTAGTACATTTGCCAAGCCTCTCAAAGCGGTGAAGGATAGAACAGCCTATGTTATCTATTGTTTGTCAATGCCATGGCAGAGTATTTCTAGTATTAATTCAATCTTACTGCAGCGCAGCTCTACAAGTGGCAGAGTGGGGATTTGGTCCAGAAGTTTGAGGGCCACTAGGTTAGGGTCCCCACACAACTTGGCCAGCTGCAGGAAGGACTCCCTGCCCTCCTCTGGACTGTAAATCTGCTTCTCTTCTGTGAAAACACCATCAATGTTGTCAGCATGGGTGTTAATAAAATACAGTCCAAAGGTAATTATTCAAGCTTTAATTATACATTTCCTCAAACCTTAGGGCCAAAGTCAGCTCGTTGGGCTGTAATTAAGCAATATTTTTAAGGACAACAAAACGATGACCAGTAACAATGATCAACTCAAGCAATCCACCGGGTCTCTCACCGGTCTCCCTGTCCTGTCCAGCATGTAGCAGGCCCTGGAGCACGGCAGTAGAGACGAGCTCAGCAACGGTGTCTGGCTGAAGGCCCTGCACGCTGATAAAGGCCTCTGCCTTCTTGTAGCGCTCCGGCTGCTGGGATAGGAGCACCTTACACAGCACCGCCTGAGGCTCTTCAGCTGAGATCTCACTATATGAACATTGCAGCTCCTAGGTAAAGGCCAAACAGTCATTGGTTACCATGTTGACAGTTATGTTCACTGGGCACCAAAAAGAAGAAAACAGACCAAAACATGCTGGAACTAAAGATATATTGTCTAATAAATCTTTTTTTTCCAAAAGAGAGAAATCAAATCTTTTGACATCATGGACCTAACATCAGACTATGCCTTTCTTAGAGCAGTACCTTGGAGAGCTCGTAGAGACTTAGAACCTGCTTGCAGTAGCTCTTTCCATGGCGACACTCATCCACCAGCATCTGGAGCTGAGTCCTCGTCTGGTCTTCAGGGGAGGGCACCACCATGAATGATGATAGGCTGCTGAAACTGGCCGCTGCAGTGGAGGCATTCACAGATGGCCAGTGTTCAAAGAAAAGGTGTCAATTATGCACAAGGCCAGACAAACTAGATATGTCAGTAACAGTCTTAAGACCTATCTTTGAAGTGATGTTTCAGTGCCTGCGAGTCAGAGTTTCATTTGAAGTTGACTGTTTATTTTTTTCAGTTTTTTGTTTGAAGAGGAAAATTCAATATGGACTGCTGGAGCATATTCAAAATGCACACAGCATTTTGGTGGCAATGATTTAGTGTAGTAGAATACCTGATGTGTCATTAAAAATTATGTAAATGTTAAACTTGTGACCCCTAGCTTCTGTACGTGTGTTTGACACAAACACAGTTTCAATAAAAAAATCTACTCCCATTGCAAATCTGGTTAAATGTACAGACTTTCAGTTGTTTGCAATGAAAAATCTAACAAACGTAATTGAAATAGCCCAACACAACAAATGCATTGAGTGGTATCCCCAAATCCAACTGAATATGCAACTCATTATGACTTCTCCAGTCTCAAAATAATTCAACCCCCTGATCAGAATCCCTCACAATAGCACAAATATGGGCTTCATTAGTTTCACCAGGTGTGCTTGAGTTAGAACACATGAAATACCAGAACTAGCTAGGAGTTTGTTGAGTGTCACGTTTGACTGCATGTGAGAAACATGGCCGAGTGAAAAGAATGTTCCAAAAAGTTAAGAGAACAGATGATCGCCCTTCACAAACAAGGAACAGGATACAAAATATAGCCAAGGCAGTGGATGCATAGTTTGCAAGTTCAAAGTTTAGGGAACGGTGGTTACACTATCTGGAAGGGTCAGGAAAAGAAAGCTTGCAACAGCTGCCCGGGGTTGTAGAACTTGAGTCTAGGACTCAGAAAAGAGTCTGACTCTAATCACAATTTTGATGACTCTTGACTTGACTTCTACCATTGGTGCCCTGGACGTATTGTGTATTTACATTTGCACTGGAATAAGTAGAATATAAGCAGGAGACTGCTTTCCAATGATATCATGCAGTAGAAAACACAGACACACCCGGCACACACAGGCTGTGTCACAGCATAAAAGCTGTGAAGGGTCATTGGCAAACGAACTGCTCTTTGTAAACAGCTCTTTGTAAATAACTCTTTTTGGTGAGCACATTGAATACTGTGAAAAACAGCCATTTATTTGACTGTATGATCTCCATACATCTTTATGTCAAACAATGATAATTTGCATATAAGCCATGAAAGCTTTCACTGAAGATTGCTTATCTGAAGAAACATTTGGAGGGTGAGTTCGTCATTGTGTTCCACACACTTTTTTCAGGCTAAAAAAATTGTAGGCAATCTCATAATTGCTAGGACATATTAAGATGTTATATAACCTATTTAACCTTTGTTACATTATATTTTCAAATGTAATCCTAGATAAATTTTCACTAAAAGCCAGAATTTCAGGTGAACGTAGACTGAGGGGAAATGACTGTGAAATAGACCTTGGTCTCAGTTGTCTTTCCCTGTATAAATAAAGGAAATATACATAGGCAGACAAGCTCTAATCATCTTTGGCTTGAGTCTACAACAAACTACATCCCATCGTTGTCTTTCTCCCATTTAACCACTACCTGTCACAAACTACAGTGCCTTGCGAAAGTATTCGGCCCCCTTGAACATTTCGACCTTTTGTCACATTTCAGGCTTCAAACATAAAGATATAAAACTGTATTTTGTTGTGAAGAAGCAACAACAAGTAGGACACAATCATGAAGTGGAACAAAATTTATTGGATATTTTAAACTTTTTTAACAAATAAAAAAACTGACAAATTGGGCGAGCAAAATTATTCAGCCCCTTTACTTTCAGGGCAGAAAACTCTCTCCAGAAGTTCAGTGACGATCTCCGAATGATCTAATGTTGACCTAAATGACTAATGATGATAAATAGAATACACCTGTGTGTAATCAAGTCTCCGTATAAATGCTCATGCTCTGTGATAGTCTCAGAGGTCCGTTGAAAGCACAGAGAGCATCATGAAAAACAAGTAACACACCAGGCAGGTCCGAGATACTGTTGTGGAGAAGTTTAAAGCCGGATTTGGATACAGAAAGATTTCCCAAGCTTTAAACATCCCAAGGAGCACTGTGCAAGCGATAATATTGAAATTGAGGGAGTATCAGACCACTGCAAATCTACCAAGACCCCGCCGTCCCTTTAAACTTTCAGCTCATACAAGGAGAAGACTGATCAGAGATGCACCCAAGAGGCCCAACATCACTCTGGATGAACTGCAGAGATCTACAGCTGAGGAGGGAGAGTCTGTCCATAGGACAACAATCAGTCGTATACTGCACAAATCTGGCCTTGATGGAAGAGTGGCAAGAAGAAAGCCATTTCTGAAAGATATCCATAAAAAGTGTAGTTTAAAGTTTGCCACAAGCCACCTGGGAGACACACCAAACATGTGGAAGAAAGTGCTCTGGTCAGATGAAACCAAAATCAAACTTTTTGGCAACAATGCAAAACCTTATGTTTGGCATAAAAGCAACACAGCTCATCACCCTGAACACACCATACCCACTGTCAAACATGGTAGTGGCAGCATCATGGTTTGGGCCTGCTACTCTTCAGCAGGGACAGGGAAGATGGCAAAAATTGATTGGAAGATGGATGGAGCCAAATACAGGACCATTCTAGAAGAAAACCTGATAGTCTGCAAAAGACCTGAGACTGGGACGGAGATTTGTCTTCCAACAAGACAATGATCCAAAACATAAAGCAAAATCTACAGTGGAATGGTTCACAAATAAATATATCCAGGTGTTAGAATGGCCAAGTCAAAGTCCAGACCTGAATCCAATTGAGAATCTGTGGAAAGAACTGAAAACTGCTGTTCACAAACGCTCTCCATCCAACCTCACTGAGCTCGAGCTGTTTTGCAAGGAGGAATGGGCAAAAAATTCTGTCTCTCGATGTGCAAAACTGATAGAGACATACCCCAAGCGACTTACAGCTGTAATCGCAGCAAAAGTATTAACTTTATTTTTTCAGTTTTTTATTTGTTAAAATTTTTTGAAACATCCAATAAATTTCATTCCACTTCATGATTTTGTCCCACTTGTTGTTGATTCTTCACAAAAAATTACAGTTTCATATCTTTATGTTTAAAGCCTGAAATGTGGTAAAAGGTCGAAAAGTTCAAGGGGGCCGAATTATTATTCACTGTATACAGCAAAAAAGAAACACAATGGCATACAGTAAAACACATGCCTCACTCCCTTTCCCATTTATCCTATCGAAAAGTAGGCAGGATTTGAACTATAACAATCTCCAGTTGACTACATAGAGAAGATAAAGAATAACAATGGAAAACAGGAAAACCTCTTTAAAACAATCCCACCAACCCATCATATTTTGCTATATGTATTCTGCCAAATAGAAAATAGAAACAATATGCTTGTCAAGCAAGAGAAAGAACAGTAGGCCTACCTGTCTCTTTAAACTTTAAACTATTGGTTTTCTATATAACTTGTAGGCTACCTGTTTCAAATTCTCCTTGAGCACACCAAAATATACTACCCCAGATAATATTGTTCTCTTTATAAAGTGTGTATATTAGGTTACTTATTTTTACATACAATAAAAAACTGTATATTTCTTATGTTTACTCTCAATTTGGAAGCTAGTTTAAATTAAAAAAAAACTGTTCACATTTAAATGACTATTCCCAATTCAGAAAGTTAAACTACATTTTATAAAGGACATTATAAAATTCTAATATTTGACAAGAGAAATCACGTATTCACCAATTGCCCCCATTCAAACTTATTGCAAACAAAGCAATGATAATGTGGGGAAACTTTTTTGTACTCTCCAGCCCAGTGACTACACCACTGCCATAGGTAGTACTTAATGGGGGACTCTGACTCGACCATAGCTATCGGGACTTGTGTCGGACTCGAGCACAAATAACTTGGGACTCGACTCTGACTCAAAAGTTTGTGACTTGACTTCAACCCTGATGGCTGCAAAATCATGTAAAGAAGACACAGAGGTTTTGGGATTTTGTTCTGTGGAGCGATGAAACAATTGCAACCTTTTTTTTGGCATGATGGATCAGTGGTATGTCTGGAGGAAGAAGAATGAAGCATATGCTGAAAAGAACACTCTGCCCAAACTCAATCATGGTGGTAACTCAGTGATGCTCTGGGGCTGTTTTGCATCCTTGGGCACAGGAACCCTGCAGCGTGTGGAAGGAAAGATGGATTCAATGAAGTATCAGAAAATCCTAGCAGAAAACATCATGCCGTCTGTGAGGAAGCTGAAGCTTGGGCGTCATTGGACCTTCCAACAGGACTATGATCCCAAGCATACCTCAAATTCCACCAAGGCTTGGTTGCAGAAGAAGTTCTGGAAGATTCTACAGAAGCATCACACTCACCTGACTTGAACCCCATAGAAAATCTCTGGTTCGGATTTCAAGAAGGCGGTTACAGCACACAAACCCATTAATATGACTGAACTGGAGGCCATTGCTCATGAGACGATGCTATGTATCAACAGGTCATACTAGCAAACTTACAGCACCCGTTTGCTGTTAAGTACAAAAGATACTTGCCATGAAGGGGTTAAAATTTTGAGACTGGGAAGTCATTATCAACTACTTAAAACATTACTTGCGTTGAGCTATTTCAATTGGTTTGTTGGATTTTTTCATTGCAAACACCTGAAAGTCTGAACATAGTGACAATAAACCTGATTTGCAATGGGGGTTGAATAATGCTGATTACAGCTGTAGTTCTAGTCTATCTAGAAAGGCTTACATTTGGGGAGGCTGTTCCTGGGCAGGGCCTCTGAGGTGATCCCTTCCTGTAGGCCGACCTGGAGCTCGCCTGAGGCCAGGCCTCGGCAATACAGCACCAGCCACAAGTCACAGTGGAAGAAAGAGAAATAGCGGCAAATGCGACTAGCCTCATGGATGCATCCCTCATCCAACAGCTGCCCCATCAGGGAAGCCAGGGCTCCCTGCTTCTCAGACGCAGTCTCCTCCCCTTGTTCTTTGGAGGAAGAGCTGGGCAGGCCCTCCAGGCTCAGGTACTTGGGCTCGTTGAGCATTGCCATCTTGGAGAAAGAGAACTCCTTGACCAGGGCGTCGTAAGAGTTTTCCTCTGGGACTATGGTAGGTGCTGGGAGGGCGAAAATGCTCTCTTTCTCCATAGCGGTAAGTAGGACCTTCTGACGTACACGGCTTATCCACAGCTGCTTCTCCAGGTCCTCCAGGCGTGCTAGCGGAGCTGGGTCAAGGCGGGACAGCCAGTGACCGGCCAGGCTGAGGAGGAGACACCTCTCCTGGACACACAGCAGTTCAGACTCAGGCACAGAAGCCAGAGGAGGCTCAGAGGATAAGGCCTCGGCTAGGAAGAACTCAGAGCTGGCCTCGGGACTGGTGCTGTTAGTTTGAAATTGTTCGTGGCACTTCCTCCAGAAGGACACTCGTGTCTCCCTCCTCTCCCAGTATCGTTTGGTTTTTAGGGCACTAAGGTCCTGGAGTAACTTTACCAAAAGAGGGACATCACATTGATTTAATCACAATGGTTCTTGCTACCATGTACGTTTTCCAGTCATTAACAAGTTATTTAAATCTAGAAAACTTATACAACAATGTGTGGGATGAGGGAAATTAAACTAGACAGGCCCCCAAGCCTGGTTTCAGACCATTGGTCTCACCTCACTGATTACCAGGCTGTCGATGGGCAGCCCTGTCAATTCAGCCACCTGGCGGGCCTGCGAGAACAGGCCACGTGCCTGCAGCTGCTCCAGCATGCTCTGGCACTCGCTCTGCAGGACGTCAGGTGAATAGCTCTCCAACAGCCTGGGAGAGAGAGACACAGAAGTGTCCTGGAGAATCTTGCTGAGAAGGCTGAGTTTCTTAAAGTCTGGGCCTGCAAGAACGTAGAATTCTTAGGGTTAAATCGCTCTACACGCCAACATTAACCACACCTGGAGAGATCACAGTTAATATCACAGTCCATCTGTATTCGTCATGTTACGCAACACACTGTTCATTCTTACATTTTTTCTTTTACATTTTTTGTCATTTAGCTGATGCGCTTATTCAGAGCGACTTACAGTAAATGCAGGGACATTCCCCTGGAGCAACTTATGGTGAAGTGCCTTGCCCAACGACATTTGGCACAGCCAGGAATCTAACGGGCAACGTTCCGAATACAAGTCTGACTCCTTAACCACTGAGCCATCTGACCCCCCAACTTCCTACAGCATTATAAAGACAAACCAGCATACAATAAATATGTTGCTGCTTTATAATCAGAGCCTCTAAGTATTGACAAATCTCTACGGGATTTCATCAAGAATAAATGTTTTCCTAATTAAAATAACATGATGAACTCAAACCCTGAGTACTTTATGTTACCGGCGAGGTGGTCTCACCATTAGACTTTAGCAGGCGCTCCATGTCGGCGAGGAGCTGCAGTAGCTGGCACAGCTCGTACTGTGTGGAGCACTGTTGCATCATGATGAGCAGCAGGACTGAGGCCTGGCACTCCACCCACTGGAGAGGGATGCCTGCTGGCACCTGGGCACCACTGCTCCTCAGCTGACCGGAGGATGTGGGCGCGTGAAAGAAAAAAAGAGATTGAATTCAGACACCAGAGGAACTCATCCTCTACAGTAGTGGTATTGAAAAGTTTTGACTATGTGACATTTTTTCTTTAAATGGAAAATAAACATTATAATGTGAAAGGTGATCCAATGACCATTCTCTACAAGTTGTTGACAATCAAATGCAAACAATAATGTATATTGTTCTGTAGAACATAGATATAATCTATATACTGTACACACACACACACACACACACACACACTTTAAAAAAACATGAACTGGTCAAACATTTATGTACCAACACATCCTCTCATTTATTTTACTCATATGAAGGTAATATTAAAAAGGACATGCACCTTTCAGAAAAAAGCTGGGATGGAAGAAATAAAAAAGATGAAGGGAAGTCACACAGCAGGGACAAAAGAGAAGCGTGCATAAAAATGAATTGAATTTGAATTCTCAAAGTAACTGCAAGAGCGGCAATGACAAAAAGTCAGGAGAACAAGAGCTGAACACAATGCAGTCCGAGCCGAATGTCACGCTCTGAAGTATGAGTGGTGGGCTGCTATGCTAGGCGCTATGACACAATAAATCATCTGGCCTTGTGGATGCAGTTGCAAGGCTAGATACAGTATGCACACACCCATAACTCCCCACTGGCCTGACAATGAAGGGGCATCCATTTCCCTTCTTAACCATCCTGTCAGGTGTGAAAGAGCTTGACATGGACACACCCTACATTTCTAATTTATAGTCATCCGCAGATCATAAAAAACCCTTTCTGGCCCAGAAGGCGCGTTACAGTACAATGCGCCCGGCACATTTTTATTTGCATTAGGAAAACATGAATTAGTTAGCTTACAAATTTTATGTTGTCCCACCAGCAAATCAGGATGAGGTCATAACAGTCAGTATGTTTAAGGAGAGATAGTAAGTGTGGGAGATGGAAATGGAGAGATGGAGACAGCGAGGCAAAGGAGCTTACATTGAGTAGACATTTCTGGAACTCGAGGAGTTTCTTCTTGGCCTCACGGTAGTTTTTGTAGTCATAGCACAGCTCGTACATGAGCAGCACGTGGATCAGAGGAGAGTCCTGTCAGGGAGAGACCGAAATGAAAAAGACCACCCGGACAAACGCAGAGGCAGCCATGAAAGCCAATCTACATGAGGAAAACCTGTTAAATTCTGCCCTCCCATGATGTCTGTTCAGGAGTGGAGTCAGATTAGGCCTTAAAGCTGTTTGGAGATTAGTCATGCAGCCAAGAAGGACATGTTATTTGGGTCATTTCAAACGGATAAGGCTGCAATGCAGGTTGACTAGTTAATGTAATGAAACACGACACTAATGACTGGGCTTGAGGGAAACAAATAAATAACTACAAATAATAAGGGACTAGATGGCCAAGAAACCATCTGCGTATATTCAGTAGCTTCAATGAAATCAACCCTCTAGCCTCAAGGGACTTGGCCTGTATGGATAAGGCCAAATGAAAATCTCTGCGACAGAAGAAACAACAGAAGCATAATGCAGGATGAAACTAGACACTTTAAAGCAAAATTGATAAGAATAGAGGTAGATAAATAATGGTTTATTTGAATCTAAACACTACAAAGTAAATTATGGATGGTGGTTATTGGGCAGCCAAACGGACTTACAGCAATTCATTTTCCGCCATGGATAGTGACTATAATTCAGAATTCTGTGGCTTTAGCAAAGAGAATGAATGCTTAATGACTTGGTACATCTTACAGCATGAACTGACTCACACATACTCGTCCAGGACGCTGCCATGAGGCCCTGGGACCGATCTAGATTGTAATGCTTGGGAGAATGCTACTTGTTATAACATGGAGAATTAATCATTAAAATGCACCTTTATTTACCTTAAAGAAAAAAGACAAAGAAATTCAACTTTCCTACATATTACACTTTTCATAATTGTCTGTTCATCAATCCTAATGACTATTAGCTAATAAAACATTCCAAATCTTAATCAACATGCTAGTATTGCTGGTTGTGTTTCCATTATGAAGTAAACTGGTCTAATTAGACAAGTGTGGTCAAGCCTCAATCCATTGGTCCTCTTGAAATCCAGACCCAAGGCAACAGTATTCAGTGTCAGGTTTCAACGACACACTCTTTTGGTTGAGAGAACCTACATAATTGCCAATGACCTAACTATAAAGAATATATACCAGTGTGTGGACCTCAACAACTTCAAACAAGCTTTCTTTCTAGTTGGATGTCTGCTAAATAGCCTGAAAACTGAAAGTTTGAATTGTACAATAACTGTCTGCAAACCCGATGTCAAACCTGATAAAACAGAATTAATTTAGTTGTATTACTATTACAAATGTGACAATCCAGATATCTGTAATAAACAGCCATTGGAACAACATTTAAATTAGGAGCTCAATCATAACAGTAATTGCCAGGATTACAATGACATGAATTAGGGACATTGAGATAAATTACCCTCTGGAAAAGCTGGAAGCCTCTAATGAGTGGCCTGATCCTGGATTTACGTAGCAGTGTCTTCCACATGATTGACAAGTCATGGAGGTTCCACTCGTGATGCTGCAGGCTCTCGTCCAGGTGCGCCGTCGCCTCTGTGGCAATGACCTCCTTCACAGAGGTCAGGACCCAGACGCAGAGGCACTGAAGTAAGTCTGCCTCCTGTCAATCGATTGCACACCACACAGAAATACACATAAAAAGACACATGCACACCTTAAAGATATACTGTATCCACAGTCAGTAAAAACCTTTTTCCTGATAGATGAAGCCTCACCTGATGACAGGCAGCCAGGACAGTGAGCACAGGGCAGTTCTGCTCCAGGGCCTCTCTAAGCAGAGGTCTCCAGGGACTGGCCTGCTCCTGGCTCTGCAGCAGCAGCTGAAACAGCTCTCTGGGTGGGTCGGGGGCCTCTTGGCTGGACAGGGTGACCTGGCCGTGGGTCTCCTGGTCCTCCACCTCACCTGCCCTCCACTGAGAGCTGAGCTGGAGGTTGTGGAAGGCCAGTGTCAGGTGGGTCTGGAGGGTGGGACCAAACTGGGCCACTAGGGTCCTCACCTGTCAATCAAGTGTTGAATGAGATTACGATACACTGGAAACACTCTGCTTCACGTCAGGCAATGGTAGCTATACAACTCAATTAAAATGACACATTTTTAACCTGAGGGGGATCTTCAACTGGCAAAACCTCAGGGCATTACTCATTTCATTTCAGAGTATTTGTTTAGAGCTGATACTTAATGGTGATTGGACAAATTTATCTCCAGCACAATGCAAATTTTAAAATGTACATTGGAAATGGCAAGTGCCAGGTCTCTTAATTTCAACCTCTAATAATACAATTATTTAAATGTTTTATGACACAGATTATCATACATTTTGTTAAACTATAAAACATTGACATGTGGATACTGTTATGCTCCTGAATCTACATTTGACATTTGGATAAATTATTCAGGGTATTTGACATTAGCGGGGGGATGTACCTGCTGAGGTGGGTAGCTATGCAGCTGAACAAAAAACAGGAAGTTTAGCCACTGGCCGTCAGCTGCGCAGTCGAGCGGGTACATGCTGCTCAGGGGAAGGGCATGCGCCTGGCAGAACTGTACGGGGAGAGCCCACTCCTGACCTGCTTCGTAGGTAGCCCTGGAGAGGGTGTGAGGAGTTTAATATGGTATTAAATCGAGCTTAACCAAACTCTGATTATGAAAACGTTTCCGTTCAGGCATTAAATACAATCCCAAATCAACCCTACACCAGTGTTCACCCAAAAGGTAGTTGTGACCGAACATTATGGAATTGCTTTCCTACTGTATACATTTATGCTCCTCTTCTGGTGGTCAGTGTGAATCTTACAAATGCTCTGCATCCTGGGTAGGCAAAGTGGACCTGATTATGTCTCAAGTTACAACCTTTGCATAATAGGCAGCCCTAGAGTGAATAAAATTCACACTTTTATTAGCAATTTAATTGAATTGATACTGGGGCCTACTGTATAACCTAATGTACCAACCCGGTTGTTACATACATTTGAATAGCTTAGTTGCATATCTTTTTAAACTAAGTTTGAAACATCTATGAGTGGTAGAGTCTGCATTTTGACTTGGTTGGTAGAGTCTGCATTTTGACTTGGAATGTAAACCTTGATTCAGGAAAGTTTGGGAACTAAAAGTTAGGGGCGCAGATGTCTCAGTGGGTAGGGAGTCAGACTTGTAGTCAGAAGGTTGCCAGTTCGATTCCCGACTGAGCCAAATGTTGTTGTGTCCTTGGGCAAGACACTTTACCCTAATTGCTCCCAGGTCGTTGCTGTAAATAAGAAAATGTTCTTAGTCAACTTACCTAGTTAAATAAAGGTTAAAATTAAAATAAAATAAAATAAACAAATAAAAAAACCCTGGACCATTTGCCCTAAATCCTTGTGGAGATCCAAAAGGAATAATCAGGTGTCCATTTTATATTTACCTCTGACTGGCAAGATGGAAGTCGCTTTAATTCATCACATGCTCTCTGATCTCCGATGATTAAAGTGTTGGTCAAGGGGTGGATGTGGAATGGACCATGTGACTAACCTGCTGATGCCTTTCCGCTCCACATTGTCTTTCACTGCTGCCTCCAAGTTAACTAGCAGCTCCTCTGCCGTCTCTCTCTCAACCTCCACCAGCTTACTGCCTTTAGCAGCTGAAAGACAAAGGCAAAACAAACAGTGTGTGTGTGTGTTTCTGTTGTGTATGTGTGTGTGATACGTGTGTGTAGGTAAATACCTATTGATTGTTTGAGGGAGGATGTGCTGGTCACTCCAGTCCCTTGACTCCGGTGTCTGAGAATGAGATTGAGGGCTTTGAGGTCTACACGAAGCTTCAGGCTACACACACCCAGAAGTTCGCAGAAACACACACAAGCAGCCGCCACCGAAGGAACGCTGAAATGCATCATGGCCAGGCTGTAGGCCTGCTCCGCAGCATGGCTTAGCCTGAAACAGGGAGAAAAGATACCACATCACATTGAAATGGGGTTTGACTGTTGTTCAAACTAGTGAATCATGAAGCAATACACGTTTTTAAACCTTACGGACAATGTCGCCTCAAAAGCGCTTCAGTTTTGTTAGACTATCAACCCGTAACATACAGTATATAGTATAGACTAGTTCGCAGGGAAACAATACTGACTGTACTCTTGGCACTTCTGATGCACCACATTTTAAATTAAGTTGAATAATTGCAGCTATTAATACATCACTGTGCTGGTTTTCATGTTGTTATTGCCAGCAGGCATGTGGTCCTTTTTATGTCATCCCCTCATATGCATTGCTTTCACAGCTTGTGACTAACATGTATGTTCAAATAAATTACTTATCATTCTGATTTACTCACTCTGACTTCACGTTATTGGAGTTGGCTAGTTGTTGGACAAGAAACGTTCCATAGGCATATGATGGTCGCCCGTGACGCAGATAGTACAGGAAGTCAAGGTTCTCAATTAGGGCGTATTTCTTGACAAGGTGAGGGCTAGAGAAATGAGGCAGCTCCACTGAGGTCTCTACCAAGGAAATGAAACATGACTTCGCATCACACAACATATTCACATCACAAAGTATTACCAATACCCCCACAGCCACAGCTTACCCCTAATGTGTGTTTGGCCTATGCTAAGTGAATCAAAAAGCATAGCTGACATTCAGTTCATGCAAGAACTGAGTTAATTTAGAGTTGTATTGGACTAACAGGAAATAGAAACCTTGCTTTGTCTGTTAAATACCTACCAGTGGAGCCTAGTGTGTTGGCAGACTGCCACCCGAACAGTCGAGACAGATCCAATGGATGTAAACACTACAATGACAGAAAAGTAACAGATCAGACATCAGAACTACCTCAGCTGTGTAAATCTTCATTTACAGTCTGCTTCATACCACAATCTATGCATGGGCAACAACACATTTCGACAAAGAATATAATTCCATTAAAATGTGCATAGCTCAGCAGTAACAAATTCATCCCCCTAAAGAAATGTTGAGAGAAACAGAAAACATCTTGACTTATACCATAGTAGTCTTACAGAGCCATTTCACTGGGAATTGGATGGACTGACATATAGTGCTTAATATAGTTTCAAGCAAAAACAATGTGTGTTGGTTGATACCTGAAGAGGATACAAAAAGAGTCAGGCACGTCCACCATTCATTAAAAATACACAGCCTGAGGGGAAGCCAGCTGTCGAGGTGCTAGCTGCTTAGCTTTTAAGAGCTTCAAATCTTCCCAGGTGCCAAATCTGGCATGCAGCTTATGCTGCGTTTCCACCGCAAGACCTTTCCCCAGGAACTAGGGACTTTGGGGAGATACGTGGTGTGTTTCAACCGCAGGGACCAGGGACTAAACAAAGGTCTGGGTACATTTGTACCTCTGAGGGTAGGTCATTTTCCAAAGTACCTGGCTTCGAGGTCCAGAGTTTAGTATGAAGGGTCTAGACTCTAGGGACAAAAATGGCCCCTTGAAAAAAGTTCCCTTGACAAAATGTTCAAGGTAATTTCGTTGGAAACGCAGCATTAGTGTATTTTCTGGTACTTACCTGTGGTAAATACACTATGTCTTGCCAAGCTGTGATATGTCTTCCAATCGTAGTAGAAAAAATCCATAAAGATTTCCTACCACGATTTGGAAGCTTCCAAAAAGATTCTTATGGCAGTTTTCATATTGGAGAATGCGTTTCTATACAAATCAAAGTAGGGAACTTTAGTCTTCTAGGATTGTTTCCTCTACAAGTGCTAAAAGGAAAAATCAAATACAAAAAACTCCAATAGGTGTCTATAGCATGGTTTTAAATCAGAATAGAGAATCCTAAACAATTAGTCATGCAAAAGCTGTAACGCAGCAACAAAGTGTAGGCCAGAACAGTCACAAGCTATCTAGCAGACACACTGATGAGTTTCAAGGCTGACAAAGTTAAACTCCGGAGACGTGTCAGTGTGTGAAGTGGTGTGAATGTAGAGAAGGCTGTGTGTGCTGTAGAGTGGCAGGGTGGTTCTCCGTAACGCTGTTATTAGAGCTCCAGGCCTTTGTGATGATCAGTGATGTGCTCAGTGATGACCAGAATGCTAATGCATACTCGGTACACAAACATTACTTCCAGTATGCCTGTGGTGAGTTAATCTGCAATCTATTAGGCACGCATGAAAGACCTTTAGCAAAGAGGGGTAAATTAGCAGGGTGGTTTGGACATGGTACCTGCATGAGGTGGTAGATGGAGACATCAGATGTGGTGGCCGGTGATCCTCTAGTTCCGCTCACTGGAAAGAGTGCTGCTTTGAGTTTTGGGTAGGGGCTGAGGGCCATCTTGAGTAGCTGAAGGTCCACCTTAGAGACACCACTACCAGTCCTCTCCCCCCGACTCACCACCTAAAGAACACACATGCACAATCGCTCAGTGAACTGAGCTGTCATACCTACTACCCACTACCAGTCCTCTACCTGACTCACCACCTAAACAACAAATGACACAACTTACCATTATGTTGCTAGGGGATGTTGGAATCAATGTCAGTGTTACACAAATAATAATCATTTTCAGGAAGCCTGTTTCCCAAATTTATTTTCACCTCAAAATATAAGACCACAAAGTCTGTAGAATTTGAAATTCGCAAAAATGGTTTTATGTGAGATTTTTTTTTTTCAAGGACCCTTACTGTCCAAAACAGATGATATTATTTTGTCTGGGAGGTCAACTCTTTGAATTATTTGATACAATGACAGTGACTAAGGTCAGACTCACAGCTGTATGTTGGGCATCTTTAAACTCAATCATGATTGTGTAGTTGGTGAATGTGTAGCCTTAGCACATGTGTACCAGCTAAAGGCTTCCAAGTTTACCTGGTACCCACGTGTTACGAATCTGTATTATGTAGTAAGTTTTTGCACAATGTTTAGTTTTTGTATATCTGTTTGTCCCTAAATGGTCAACTGTTTCCTAATTGCAAATTAACATCTTCAATTAACTCCAAACATTATCTAAAAAAATTTTAGATTTTACACAGATCACACAGGAACTTCCTTCATACATTTACTTTATGTGAAACTGTGTGTGCTAGGTTGAATTTTGTTTATAAACAGCAGGTGGTGTGGAATCATCGCAATCCTGTTGGAAATACTTCAAACTTGACCCAGACATAATAACCTTGGACTTTCAGATGTCCAGAACCAGACTACCCAAAGCACAAAAACAGAAAATTTGTTAGTCATTCAGAAAGATTTATATTTACGTTTTGGTGATATCCATTCAATTATGGCTCAGTGTTGGCAAACACAAAACGTTTGCTGAGAAATCAATATATGGTGAAAAATAAGCTGTGGATATTTGTATTGTTATAGTAATGTTAGCTGTTTGACATGGTTGAGGCCAAGATTGCAAATTTAATGCAGAAAGTGGAGTGGGTATATCAAATAAAACAGAAAAACATTAAAGGTTAATGATTTAGTTGTGAACATTTTGCTAAAAATAGAATGCAAGTTTTAATAGAGCAAAAGTGTCAGGTGGCTCAGTGGTTAGGGAGTCAGACTAGTAATTGGAAAGTTGCTGGTTTAATTCCCGACTGGGCCAAATGACGTTAAGTCCTTGAGCCTTGGATCTGTATCAGTCGGTCAGATGGGACGTTAAATGGGTGTCCTGACTCTCTGTGGTCACTAAAGTTCCCTTAGTACTATTTTTAAGAGACCTGTGTGAAGTTGGCATCCCATAGAACAAAATATTCTCCAAAACTATACCATTTGTTTGTGCTGCGTTTGTGCTGATTTGTGCCGCAAAAATTTACGTTTGTGCTGCTTTGGTGTTTGAGATATTGAACATTATTTTTTTGGTTATGTTACGTCACTCTCCACCCCATGTCGTTCAAATCCCTCCAAACCGGTGTCATTTGTTTGTGCTCCGTTTGTGCTGGTTTGTGCCGTTAAAACAAACATTGTATCCATTTTCCTTTCGCAGATATAACAATTTTAATTTGGGAGCTGTGACGTCACTCTCCACCCCATGTCGTCCAAATCGCTCCAAACCGGTGTCATTTGTTTGTGCTTCGTTTGTGCTGGTTTTGTGCCGTTAAAACAAACATTGTATCTATTTTCATGTTGCAGGTATAACAATTTTAATTTGGGAGCTGTGACGTCACTCTCCACCCCATGTCGTTCAAATCGCTCCAAACCGGTGTCATTTGTTTGTGCTCGGTTTGTGCCGTGACGAAGAACATTGTATCTTTTTCCCCTCAGAAATAACTGAGGAATTTTGTGCCGTAGAAAGAACCATCATAAATTATTCAATCCATCTCATCTACAAACCCGTCTGGTTCGTTTGTGCTCGCACAGGGCCGCTGCTGTCATTATTCTTTTCTTCTTTAGATATGGGAATGTTTTATATTAGATTTGTGCTACATAGTGACATTTGGTCTGTAAATATTCACCAATGCAGTATGATATGTACTGTCAATACTCTGGCTGTAGGCTACGTGTGACTAATGCTTTAATTTTTTCCAATAAAAAAAGAAATTAGGTACTGTATTAAGTTCTGAATACATTTAATAGCTTACAGAAATTTAAAAAGTTTATCTGCCTTAAAAACATTTGTTTACCCTAAGCACTGCATAGTGGGAAAACAAAATAGGAAAAGGCCTCTGGCTGTGAAAAAGGTAAGCATGTGCTCTGAGATAAAATACTAAGAAAGTACTAAAATCATGTGTGCAGGTCAATACAATTTACAGTATAAATTGAACAAATAGGAAATTGACAGACACAAAGATGTGAAACTTTTTATTAATTTTGGGCAATCAGGTAAATGATCCTCCATTGGTCACATTATTAAGATAGACCTATGACGTTTACAATGGACATAAACTCTAATACTAAGGGTTTCTAATGTATCTTTTAGCCAGTGCTGTTGTCTGCCATAATGTCAGCTCCCAGTGCACACCACAATAGCAGCGATGCACGTTGCTTTATCTGACCCAGGTGCGTGTACCTGATTACAGACCACCTGGAATCTAATGAGTGAATGTAGGGTGATAGGCTGTTTTCCGCAACAGATATAGATACAATGTTAATTTTAATGGCACAAACCAGCACAAATGGAGCACAAACAAATGACACCGGTTTGGAGCGATTTGGACGACATGGGGTGGAGAGTGACATCACAGCTCCCAAATTAAAATTGTTATATCTGCGAAAAGAAAATAGATGCAATGTGTGTTTTAACGGCACAAACCAGCACAAACGGAGCCCAAACAAATGACACCGGTTTGGAGCGAATTGAACGACATGGGGTGGAGAGTGACGTCACAGCTCCCAAATTAAAATTGTTATATCTGCGAAAGGAAAATAGATACAATGTTTGTTTTAACGGCACAAACGGAGCACAAACAAATGACACCGGTTTGGAGTGATTTGAACGACATGGGGTGGAGAGTGATGTAACATAACCAAAAAAATAGTGTTCAATATCTCATACACCAAAGCAGCACAAACGTAAATCTTTGCGGCACAAATCAGCACAAACGCAGCACAAACAAATGGTATAGTTTTGGAGATTATTTCGTTTAATGGGGTGCCAACTTCACACAGGTTTTTAAGAGTCGGGGTGTTAACCCCGGTGTCCTGGATAAATTTCCAATCTGGCCCTCATACCGTCGTGGCAACCTAATCATTCCTATCTTTCAATTGGCTCATTCATCCCCTTCCCTCCCCCCATTTCTCCCCAGGCCATTGCTGTAAATGAGAAGCTGCTCTCAGTCAACTTGCCTGGTAAAATAATGGTAAAACTAAAAACTTAGCAGCTACAACCCAGTTTAAGAAGTATCTGCATTGTTTAGCACAACAGTATTAGATTTTGCATCTGTTGAAAGTAAACTTGAGGACATCATGGTGATACAAACTAGATACTACTGTAGGTATTAGCAATGTAATCGTATTGCCAAGCCATTTTAGTTTCATTTAAAACAATAAAAGTAGCCTCCCTCCATACAGAAATACTGGGCATGCTCTGTAGAATGCCATCTTTAGAATGCTGTTAACAGTGGCAATGATGCGAACGTGTCCGAGGTAAATCCAATATGCACTGCATGACTCAATAGATGGGATGTTACTTTGCAGTGACAGAGTGCTTAGTCTTTTGGCCATTATTGTAGTCACTAGTGGAACCAGCCTGATCCCTGCATTCAAACATGTCACAGGAATATGCAATTAACTTAAATCATGCATGAAATTCCATTTTCCACAGATTTTCCTGCCTCGAGCTGAAGATCTGCTTCCATCTGTTTAACTTAGATTGACTTTTAAGAATTGGCAAAAAGTGAATACATCCTCTCATGTACTTATGACATCAATTACAACTCAAGGCTTCAGCGAAACCTACAGACCTGGTCAATGCCCCCCGGGGCAAACATGATGGTTGCAAGGGCCAGGAGGCTGTGTCCTTCCAGGAGCATGCTGCTGATGGTGGCCTGGCTGCCTGGGATGAGGACCTGGGAACTTGTCAGACTGGCCTGGAACACCAGATTTGGATCTGCAGGGAAGGATAACCTTTGAATAATTTCACATTAAATTATTCAAACAAAATATTTTTCAATTTCGAGAATGTTTGGGAAATTTCTTTTTATATTTTTAAGAATATCAATGGATTGTAATAAGGCAATATCAGTACAAAATGAAATGTTGTACATGTATAGTATTCATCCTTGATAAAGCCAAAAAAACTGCCATACCTGAAAGGTCTCTGGTAATCTCTTGAATTTTCACCAGCATTTCGAACCACGGTTGACTTTCATAAAGACCCTTATCAGCAAGAGCAAGGCAATTTCTGGGTGTCAACCTGACAGAGAGTTCAATTACATTATTTACATGATTGTATGTACAGTTGTTTCATCTTAGCGGCATGCATTTTCATTTCATGTTTGGTTAATTTTCATTATTTTTGACAGGACAGTAGCAAGCAGAGGGAGACAGGTATTTTGAGGAAAACGGATAAGAAAGGTACAGACAGTCGGCAGAGTTTGGGATTGAACCCCCATCGCCAAGGAAATCAAAGACCTCTAAAATAAACTGTGGCACACAGTTTCATTTCAATATAAAGCATCTCACACCCCTCACAATTTTATAAATATTTGATTATAACATGTAATGTGACAACACTGAAGAAATTACACTTTGCCACAATGTAATGTAGTAAGTGTACAGCTCGCATAACAGTGTAGATTTGCTGTCCCTTCAAAATAACTCAACACACAGCCATTAAGGTCTAAATCGCTGGCAACAAAAGTGAGTACACCCCTAAGTGAAAATGTTCAAATTGGGCACAATTTGCCATTTTCCCTCTCCGGTGTCATGTGACTCGTTAGTGTTACAAGGTCTCAGGTGTGAATAGGGAGCAGGTTTGTTAAATTTGGTGTTATCGCACTCACACTCCCTACTCCCTACTGGTCACTGGAAGTTCAACATGGCACCTCATGGCAAAGAAATCTCTGAAAATCTGAAAAAAAGAATTGTGATCTGGCTTCGAGGTCCAGAGTTCAGTATGAAGGGTCACCATCCTGTAAGTTCACTTCAACCCTTGTTGTGGGCAACATGTTTTAGCTTTCTTTAAGGTAATTATTAGAATCAGGTGTGCTATATTAGGGTTGAAGTGAATAGTTACAGGATGGTGTCTCTCCAGGAACAGGGTTGGCCAGCCCTGCTCTACATAAAGATAGCCTAGGCTACAAGAATATTGCCAAGACCCTGAAACTGAGCTGCAGCACGGTGGCCAAGACCATACAGCGGTTTAACAGGACAGGTTCCACTCAGAACAGGCCTCGCCATGGTCGAACAAAGAAGTTGAGTGCACGTGCTTAGCGTCATACCCAGAGGTTGTCTTTGGGAAATAGACGTATGAGTGCTTCCAGCATTGCTGCAGAGGTTGAAGGGGTGGGGAGTCAGCCTGTCAGTACTCAGACCATATGCCGCACACTGCATCAAATTGGTCTGCATGGCTGTCGTCCTAGAAGGAAGCCTCTTCTAAAGATGATGCACAAGAAAGCCTGCAAACAGTTTGCTGAAGACAAGCTGACTAAGGACATGGACCACTGGAACCATGTCCTGTGGTCTGATGAGACCAAGATAAACTTATTTAGTTCAGATGGTGTCAAGCGTGTGTGGCGGCAACCAGGTGAGGAGTGCAAAGACAAGTGTGTCTTGCCTACAATCAACCATGGTGGTGGGAGTGTCATGGTCGGGGCCTGCATGAGTGCTGCCGTTCATTACTACAGTTCATTGAGGGAACCATGAATGCCAACATGTACTGTGACATACTGAATCAAAGCATGATCCTGTGTCAGTAACACTTTAAGCAAACATCTAAGCCAAACATCATACTCTGTGCAGTTTTGCATCCTTGTTTTCTTGCAGCCTGTGGGAATAGTAGGCCTACATTTTGCGTGACTGTTTTTATATTCAAGGTCAATGGTTCCCAACCAGGTGTACTTGGACCCCTAGGGACACTTGGTCTATCCACAGGTCACATGTCAGGACTCATGAGGGAATGAAGGAATATTCAAGGTGTATTATAGACAGCAAAATTCTACTGATGCTACAATAATAAAAACTAAATTAGGTCAAGCAACTGACCCAAATTGTTCTACAAATGTTTTGTTTGTTTTAAATTCACTTATGCATAAAACCAGCACTTATGCTTTCAAAATAAATAATTACTATAGCCTACTCTGTAATAAAGAATAGCCTAATAATAGGTCGGTGGAGAATTTGAAATACATATTTCATGGAGCATAGCCTAATGTTACAATGTAGACATAATACAGGAACATGATAGAATGGAAACCCAGTAAACATGTTCTAATGAAATGTTTTAATGTACACATTCTCTTATTTGCCCTTTGCGAGTTATGGATATACACTACCAGGTGGACTCAACACAGGTCCAAGTGCAACCAGACCATTGTCAAAAAAGACGTGTTCATGGTTTGTATCTTGAAAACAAGACTCCGCCCTTGTGCACTTTTCTATGTGCGTTAAGTATGGCGCTACAGTACCATTGGGGTTGGGCCTGGCAAGGAGGAGCTTAGGAGGAGGAGCTTAGAGACTAAACCTTATTATCTGCAACTTTATTTTCATTCAAACAAACTTCATTGTTTAAAACATAAAAACATTTATACATTTTTTACTTTATTTATCTCCATAAAATGCAGGCAGTGAAACGTAGCTTTTAAAACCATTAAGGTATGAGTGTAAAAATAGTGGTTATCCCTTGCAAATAGAACTACAGTATACGATTCCTCTAGGATTATTATAGAAGATTTGAAATATCATTGAAAACTTTAACTTTCCTATAGGATTATTATTGTAAATTGGGACATATTAGAAGTCTAATAGGATTATTAGAAAATATCAGATTCCTTTAAGCTTTCAATGATTTTTGGAATGACAAAGAAAATACAGTATATTCTCAACCTGGCTGACAATTGAATGTTTGCAAATTTGTAGCCTATTGTGAATGTGCATATTATGGAGAATTATTTAGTAGATGTACATAATGATATAGCAAGTTATGTAATTATATTGTGTCATTATTTTTTTTATTTTTTTGTGCAAATAAAACGGGACAATGTATTTGATGACCTGTGAATTGGATACAAATAAACAAGATGTTGTAGTAAATGGTCTGTAAATTAACTAAAAAATAAACAGGATAGTAAACAGGAGAATATAGTAGACAGTCTCCGGATTTGCTACATATGAATGAAAACAACTGGACTGCTAATATAGGGGGGTGGCAGGGTTGTAATCAAGACCACCTATCTCGAGACCAAGACCAAGACCAGAGTGTATCGAGACCGAGACAAGACCAACACTTTTAGGGGCCGAGACCAAGCCGAGACCAAGACCGAGAAGGGGCGAGACCGAGTCAAGACCAATACCAGTGCCCCACACTAAATGACACAATAAAATGTGAAACATGATCAAAAGAGATTCTCAAATTGATCTGAAAGATCCACATTCCCATAAAAACACTGATATTAAACACTGAAAGCTGAAATAAACTTAACCATCTTTATTCAATACTCCTAGGTGACTTCAATCATTTAGTACAGAATTTAAAACAATTATTCATTGTTCAACACTAAAGTCTTCACTTCACTGACTTTTATAAACAATACATAAAGTTATGTTGTTTTTAAACCAACAACAATCCTTTTTTTTTTCAAAACCACATAGCTAAATGTGTAAAAAAATGCTAAACATTCAACATTTAAAATGCAGAAAAGCTGAGTATTGTAATGAATACAGTAATTCTATGTGAAATGTTGATGTTTAGGAAATAATATTGTAAGTCTTTTATAGCTTTTATGTGTAATCAAAGCAACAAAAGATATCTAATACAAAGAGGTCAGAAAGTCAGTGGCCTAACTGCATGTGATTTATAAAAAGTACAAAATTGATTTAATTGGGAGCAGTTTAATCAAAAAGGAAAAACACAATATAAATCAATGGTATTTTGGCAATCACATTTTTCAAATAGGTAAACAATAAAGTTAAATGTTTCATATGGTATGAGCCAGACTGGTAAAAAGTAATATATTTGATCTGCAACTGTAAATTGGAACTTAAAAATTAGCTCTCTGAAAGTAACGTGCCATGTGCCATACAATAACCTATTTAATTTAGGCATTTCTCATATAAGTTGAGGCGCATTACTCAGTCTCCAATCTCTGCTCATATCTATAGATTAGCTCTCTAACCCAAAGGAGCTTTAATGTCGGGAGCTGTATGCAACTTAACATTAGCTACACACGCGCAGCAGTTTGTCTACATCTACTCATTGATCAAATAAGACTATGGTGGGACAATAATTAGCTTTGGAGCAGGAGCATCGATAAGAGGACTCGTTAACGTCAAGAGCATACAATATCGATGGTTCATAAAACTTAGAACCCAGAGATGTATACAAAGATGGCTTTATATATGGCTCTGTTAGAACCGGTTCTCGAGTGGAACCCGTTTTCAATCCCCATCTGAGGCAGGTTGCTAACGTTAGCTAGCCATCTTTGCTAAACATCACTCTTACACATAGCTTAAATTTCTTTGTGCTTCCTTTTTTAAGTGACGATAAAAATTTGAAGTAGTCCCCACCGTCTCTGAAATCGAAGCACTGCAGTATTTACAAGAAGCTGTATGCTTTATTCTGGATGTTGTTTTACAAATGTATTCTTTATGATTTTTGTAGCCGAATTGTATTACTGAATATTTTGCAGACATCTTCTCCTACTCCCAGACAAATACAGCTCACTTTCTTGGGAGTGCGAGTGAAAGGGGGCGGGTATGGGTGACAGCGGTAACAAAAATACATAATTAGCCATGAGTCACGTTATTGCTTGGATTTTAATCAGTACATTTTACATCCAATAAAAGCAGAGATGTTAACAAAAAAATGGACAATATACTGGCAATTTAGTGCTATTTCCAGAGTTATGGTCTTGACTGGTCTTGAAAAAAAGTCCAGAGTCCACAATGTCCGAGACTGAGAGAAGACTGAGTACAAATGCGGTCGAGACGAGACCGAGACCATCAAAAAGTGGTCTCGAGACCACTCTCGAGTACTACAACACTGGGGGGTGGGTCTAGAATATTAAAAAAGCCACAGGGCATATGAGTTCTTTATCCGGCCCTGGGCAAGGTGATGTTTGTTGAAATGCTAGTCCCATTGATTTCCAAATGTACCTAATTTGGTTTTGGCCAAAACATTTAGTTTTTGTTTGTCCAAACTAAGCACATTGTTCCAAAATGATACTGGCTAGTCAAAGTTTTTTTTGTTGAGTACATTTAGATGCTGAGTTTTGTGATGTGGTTTTAGAAAAGACTAACGATAACTACTCCAGTGTCAGCTACTGCTCTGAATGTCCTTTGTGGAGACCTGCGAGTTATATTCTGCAGATCTGACCAGGCTTTGGAAATGTCTGTGTGGTATTTTTCTTGGTCATCAAGATCTGGCTTTGACTTGAATTATACCTCAGAGTAAAAGTGAAACACTGGAATTAACTTCACCTGACTAATTGAACCCTGAACAAGGCAAACAACATATCTGTGCCTTAGTAATCATCTTTTTAAAAAGAAACAAAGAATGGTCCAAGGGGTGCCCACGTTCTTTTATGTGCTACATTGAATTTTGTATGTATTTTTTTTACATTGAATATTGTATGTATTTATTCTTGTATGTGCTACATTGAATTTTGTATGTATTTTTTACCTCAATTTTATAGAAACATATCCAAAACCTTTATTAAATGTTGCAGAATGGTGTCATGTTTTTTAAGGTAGAGGTCAGGTTAACATGAAGAAAGACTTGATGCTATTTTTTGGTTCCAGGAACTTTTGCACACAACTATAGTACATTTTCTATGGGGGAGGAGAGGGGATAAATGAGTCAATTGTAAACTGGGGATTATGGCTCTAGTGCATTTAACCCCTAAGACATACAGTAGCCCTAGCTTTGACTTTGGGGAATCCCTGTGTTAAAACTGGATGCAGTTTAATTGCCATCTAAATTGGAAGTCCAATTAACAAAAGCTGCCCCTCAAGTGAGTAACCTTGCTTTTTTCATGGGGGGAGTCGTGCATCGGTAGTCATGTATCTATTTAACATAGGCATAATTTAAGCACAACTCATCATGTCCCAATCACAATTCCTGTTCAAATGGCAAAATAATAGAGTATAGTGTAGGAATCACTGTCCCATCTAAACTGATTTTTCCCCACTTAAAAATATTTCACAAAATTCTAAATACTGCAGCTTTAAAACACAAGAGAAAATATAATTACAAGTACTCTTGATGTATAAACACGCTATATGGCCAAAAGTATGTGGACACCTCTACTCAGTTTTGCATTCAGGTGTTTCAACCACACAAATTGCACACAGGATGCAAAACAATCAATAAAAATAAATCTCCATAGACCAACATTGGCAGTGCATTGGGTTGTACTGAAGAGCTTAGTGACTTTAAACGTGGCACAGTCATAGAATGCCACAACTCAGTGTAAAGCATGCTGCCACTGGACTCTAAACATGTTCTCTGGAGTGAGGAATGCTTCAATATCTGACAGTCTGATAGAAGAATCTGGGTGTGTCAGGGTCCATAAAGACATGGTTTGACGAGTTTGGCCTGCATAGAGCCCCGACCTCATCCCCACTGAACACCTTTGGAATTAATTGGAATAGCGATTGTAAGCCAGGCCTTCTCATCCAACACCAGTGCCTGACCTCACAAATGCTCTTTTGGCTGAATGGGCAGAAATTTCTCCAGACATACTCCAAAATCTTGTGGAAATCCTTTCCAGAAGAGTGGTGGTTGTTAAATGTGCAAAGGGAGGCAACTCACTCCCATGGATTTCCAACAAGCTCATATAGGTGTGATGGTCCAGTGTCCACAAACTTTGGCCATATAATGTACAGTACATGTCCCTCTACCTCACCTGTAATGTTCCAGATATGTGTAGAGCAGGTAGCGCAGGCCGTTGTCTAAGCAGTGATGGATAAAGCATGTGTGAAAATCGTGTCCCTGTGGCGAGCGATAGTGGGGGACCGGTGGGCTGGCCTGCATTACCCCACCTGCCTGGCCTAGCCTCCACAATAGCTGCTCAAAGTCAGCCATTTCAGTCTGGGTGAACAATCCTCTCCTGCAAAAAGATTGGCAGGTTATAAAGGATTTCAAAGTAATAAGTTGTGCAATAGCAGTTGATACAATTAGCAATTTTTTCGTGGGGATGGTTCTACTATGTTTGGTTTTTACAAAAATATAAAAATAATATATTTAATCTCTATAAAAGGTGTCTACCTACTACCCATAAGTGTACCACTAGCTTTCTAGCTTAGCAGCTCACTAGCAACATAGTGATTTGTTTTCCTTTAAACTACTGTTCCAGGGTCAGATTTGATCTTTTAGTCTTCAGCAAATCTTACAAATTTGTTTTCTTTAAACAAGACAAAACTCCTCTCAGATATACCTGGCCAACATGTGCAGTATGTGGTCCTTCATGTGAGCGCTGCACTGGGTATTACTGTCGACCATGTTAGCATTGAGGGTGGGCCATCTGGGTGTGCTAGACTGACCATCCTGGCTGGTCATGTTTTCGATCCACTTGGTGACCCTTGGCTGATCATGGAGGGAGGTGAGGTATGACCACAGGACACCCGGGTCAGAAGATCTCACAGCTGGTGAAGGTAAACACAATACATCCTTGACTAAATTGACAATGATAAAAAACTGCTTCTCCAATAAAAATATCTGTTCACCATTGTATTAAATGTTATGGCTACGAGCAAAGCTTGTCTGCATAACCATTACAATTTGGAAAATTATGAATGTGAAGGCCCTATTTCATCCCCAAACTGAATGAATAAAGCAAAATCAAAATATCCATTGCTCATTTTAGGCTTTTTTTAATAATAAAGTTTCTTATATCATCTTTCATCTGTGTAAAGAGGTTTTGTAATACACATTTTGATTTCCTGCGGATAAAAGCTAGCTAAAAAAAACGTCGCCAAAATATATAACTAGCAAAAGTGTAATGCTAATATATTGTATGTATTTAATAAGATAATGAAAGAATTGTGACACACACACACAGTAAGCCCTCACTCACGCCCATAAAAGTATAATTTCAAACATTGCTTTACAGAAAATAATCAGACAAAGAGGAAGAGGCAGGAAGAGACCTAGAGAGGAAACAGGTTAGTTTTTTGGTAGTGCAAAAAATATGTTTTCTTAAAAATAAATGCCTTCTAAGCCTTTGAAGTAGGTAAATAAAGATATTTTCAATACCTATTTACAGTGCATCTTGTATGAGATAAACATTCAAACATGACGCATTTCAAAACAAATATTTTCTGTAGGATTGGTGATGAGCAGTGATGAGATTAATGTGCAGAGTAGAGGTAGTGTGGGTTGGATTGTGTGACCCCGGGTTGCTGGGAAGGGGCATTTGGGCCTATGGCGTTACTAGGTCGGCGACACCGAATTCCACAACGAGTGTGAAAGTGATGAGTCAGGTCAGCCCATATGTGCTTTCTAAAGGATTTAGCAACTAAGGTACATTAAAATCTGCAAAAAAAACATTTTGCACTTCCTAGTAAGTGTATTTCCTCTTCTGCTGCAGTAAAATAGTTCTGTATGCAATACAGGTTCAAGAGGTTTTCAATCTATGATTAAAATCTATGATTTCAAAATCTGATGTGATATTTTTGGGAGGCAATTTATGCAGCGTTTTGTTAATAATGATCTTTTTGCTCTCCAGTGAGGATTTCCCAAGCTGATGCACCAAGAGCATGTGTCTCACATCCCATGCTCAGATCATTTTCGATCCTCTGATTGGACAGTGAAGCAACTCGCACCTGCAGTCGACAAGTGCACCCAGCCGTGCCACTGAAAACTGTACCCAACTGCCAAGCACCGAAATAAACAAAAGCTGCTTCTGCCATGGATTTGCAGGTTTTAGGTAAGGCTAATTGTCAAGATAATTGTGTGTGTGTGTGTGTGTATACAACTTTACTTACTGAACAGCCGTGTATACACTCACCTAAAGGATTATTAGGAACACCATACTAATACTGTGTTTGACCCCCTTTCGCCTTCAGAACTGCCTTAATTCTATGTGGCATTGATTCAACAAGGTGCTGAAAGCATTCTTTAGAAATGTTGGCCCATATTGATAGGATAGCCTCTTGCAGTTGATGGAGATTTGTGGGATGCACATCCAGGGCACGAAGCTCCCATTCCACCACATCCCAAAGATGCTCTATTGGGTTGAGATCTGGAGACTGTGGGGGCCATTTTAGTACAGTGAACTCATTGTCATGTTCAAGAAACCAATTTGAAATGATTCGAGCTTTGTGACATGGTGCATTATCCTGCTGGAAGTAGCCGTCAGAGGATGGGTACATGGTGGCCATAAAGGGATGGACATGGTCAGAAACAATGCTCAGGTAGCCCGTGGCATTTAAACAACGCCCAATTGGCACTAAGGGGCCTAAAGTGGGCAGAGATGGGAAGTAACGAAGTACAAATACTTCGTTACTGTACTCAAGTAGATTTTTCCGATATATTTACTTTACTCTAGTACTTATTTTTGTGCCGACTTTTTACTTTTACTCCTTACATTTTTAACATGAATATCGGTACTTTCTACTCCTTACATTTTACAAAATTGTCTCGTTACTTTAGTTTCAAATAATTTCAGTGGAGTTACCCTTATTATTTCTTGCGTCATTAATACTGAATTCAATCTATTGGATGGGAATATACGTTGCATTTGACGCACTACTACAAGACGACTCGACAGATTCGGCAGCATTTATTCACGGCAAATCATTGCGACTTGATCACGGTAACGTTAGCACAGTAATATGGATGGCGACATGATTGAAAATGAAGAAAACGGAGATCCCAGAGATTCGGCAGACAAGCAGCAAGATATTCCCAGTCATCCTTGGCCTTATCTGCGAAAAAATGCTTTACATAGTAGGCATGAAGAATGACTCCTGGCAAATGTGCTGCAAATTTGAGGTATACATTTGATCACATGGGGTCTCTCCCTCCCGGTCCATCCCAGATACACACCCACACACGCTTTTTCACTCACTCACTGTCCTACACACAATAACGTTATGACACGTTAAACATTACAAAAGGTGTATATTTGTCCTATACACAATTACATTATGACACGTTACACTATACAGAAGGTTTGTATACCCTAGTTAATCCCAAGTTCTTTAAGGGATTAAGGACAAATCCATGCACATCTACAGATTTGAGGGCATAAATCACTTGCCATTTTTTTTGCTGGATGTTTATTTGCATATCAAATAATATCTTTTTAATGCAATGCACATTGAATTTGTAATTTCTCCAACTTTATAGTACTTCAATTGTAAAAATTGTGAGCCTGACATATTGCATTTATTATTATTTGCACTCCATGTTCAAAGATTTACTAGCTGTCAGTTCATTTCTTATAAACTTCTGCCATCCCTTAGTTGTAACTCTAAAAGTATGGGGAACTTAAGCACACATATTTGAGCACACACACAGAAATGCCGACAGGAATCCCCAGGCCCGGGACACAATTATACATTTAGGGCCGCCCGGTAACAAAAATATGAATGTGCAAAAACTAATTTTTTTGAAAGCGTCTCGCACACACACACACATGTAGATTCCTTCAAATGTTAAGGGAAAGATTAAAAAAGATAAACTTTATCTGTGAATTCTCACAGAATCACAATTTAATTAATATCTTGCTACTCAGTCAGAATCTTATTAACCTGGAGTCCCAGTCTCTGTCACAATAATCATATATGTGATGTTTTAGGCCTATTGGCAGACATCTATTTAAAATGTAGGCAATGGCACATAATGAGCCTTTTTTACATGTCCACGGAAGTTTCTCAGCTTACACTCTAGTAACATTTGTGTGGTCCAGGTAGCTTTGCATAAAAAATGGTTGTCATTCACAAGGCTACTTTTACTTTTATACTTTAAGTAAATTGCCAAGCCTGTACTTTGTTACTTTTACTTAAGTAAAGAAGTTAAATCAGTACTTCTACTTTTACCAGAGTATTTTTTAACACAAGTATTTGTACTTCTACTTGAGTACGGGAAGTGAGTACTTTTGCCATCTCTGAAAGTGTGCCAAGAAAACATCCCCAAACCCATTAGACCACCACCAGCCTGCACAGTGGTAAAAAGGCATAATGGATCCATGTTCTCATTCTGTTTACGCCAAATTCTGACTCTACCATCTGAATGTCTCAACAGAAATCAAGACTCATCAGACCAGGCAACATTTTTCCAGTCTTCAACTGTCTAATTTTGGTGTGCTTTTGCACATTGTAGCCTCTTTTTCCTATTTGTAGTGGAGATGAGTGGTACCCGGTGGGGTCTTCGGCTGTTGTAGCCCATCCGCCTCAAGGTTGTGGGTGTTGTGGCTTCACAAATGCTTTGCTGCATACCTTGGTTGTAACAAGTGGTTATTTCAGTCAAAGTTGCCCTTCTATCAGCTTGAAGCAGTCGGCCCATTCTCCTCTGACCTCTAGCATCAACAAGGAATTTTCGCCCACAGGACTGCCGCATACTGGATGTTTTTCCTTTTTCACACCATTCTTTGTAAACCCTAGAAATGGTTGTGCGTGAAAATCCCAGTAACTGAGCAGATTGTGAAATACTCAGACTGGCCCGTCTGGCACCAACAACCATGCCATGCTCAAAATTGCTTAAATCACCTTTCTTTCCCATTCTGACATTCAGTTTGGAGTTCAGGAGATTGTCTTGACCAGAACCAAACCCCTAAATGCATTGAAGCAATTGCCATGTGATTGGTTTTCATTTTTGAATCACAGAATCATTTAATTAATCTTTTCATCTCACCGCTTAAACTCATAAATACTGTTTGTTGTAATAACAATGTTTCCAGCACAGAACACGTTAAACATTGTAATGTTAACAAATTAATCTTGTTTATTTTTCTAACAATAACCAAATTATTTAGCATTTAGAAAATAGTCCTTTGTCGCCATTCCCTTGACATGTTTTACTTTTGGTCATCTAGGTGCATAGATTGTGCCCTTTGTAATGACATAGACTTAAGTGATACCAATTATTATAGGTGATAACTATTAGTCCTAAATGTTTAGTTATGAATGTAATCAAGCTGAATTGGTTTGAAACCATACGAAGTAGGGGCATGTAAAATTTTTGCTTCCAGAATAATTTTAGACATCTAAAAACAGTTGATATCTAAGAAGCATTTGAGATTCTGACTTCACAGGCAGCATAAATGTGTGTGATTCGTGCACAACACATGTTCGCATGAACAAATCTTTCAGGGAAGTGATTGGTACGCTCAGGTCAAGGATTTAATGAATTAAACTGTAATGAGAGACAAACTTGTATTCAACAAGCAGGCATTAAGCTACTATTTCTGATCACTTCTAGGTTGACTGACTGGGTTGATACAAATATTCCTACCAGAGTCTTGTAGGCGTGAGAGCATGATGACTTGCTGGGTTTTGTTGTCCCATTGGCGGGCCCAGTCAAGACGCAGTGACGTCCACAGTGTCGGTTCAAACGAGGAGCCTTTCTGTTTGACCAGCTCCTCCAGGAGGCTCTTAAGACCTGGGTCTGTCTGAGTCATCTGAGGAACCCTGAGAGAACAATATATCCAGTGCACAGTGAAGTATACTACCTCCTAGAGAGAGATCAAATATTTCTTTATTTTAATTTATCAAACAATTAATAGGCACACCTTTTGTTTTGCCTGATTGGTGTATTTAGATTTATCAGCCTTGCAATAATGGCTAGCTTGACATGACTCATGTCCTCATGCTGTTAAACACCAGCATTTTGAATATGCATTCATACATATGTATTTGTAAACTCTGGAATAAAGACTGAAGAACAGTTTTATTGTACATGGATTAATTTTGCAAACAAAAGCACCTCCCTAATAATGAAAGATTGTAAATATAACTGTCCAATTTATTTTGGCACAATAAAATGGTGGGACTAAGTTTAAAATGGTTAAGCGCAGCTTAATGGAAAATACTCTTAAAATACTTTAAACTGACTTTTGATTTCAAAAGTGGTGGTATACAGAGCCCAAAAAAAGTGTCACTGTCCAAATATCTTCTGCCAAAGGTGATTTCACTAAATTACTTATTTCAGTTCTGTACTTTTCTGTTTTAATACAATATTAATTTCATAGAAAATATGTATTCCTTCATAATGAGTATGGTGTATATATTTGGGAGAATGCATGAAATACAGCTAAGAAAATCTAAAAAAGACAATTATTTGATTTTTAAAACATTTTTCTTTCTGTATTCAGGTGAATATAGCCTAAAAACCTGAATAATTCACTCTCTACAATAACATTTCCTTGCAAAATATTTCAAACAATATTATTCCTTTCTTTTGCTCATGTCATGGCAAGGTGACAAACATTAAGAATGCTCTATCACTTTCAACATGTGCGTTTTATAATTACGGTGAATTTACATACATGAATGAAAATGGTTTGAAATTAAACTCTTCAAATGGAGAAGGGAAATGTGTTTCATCTCATACCGTTGTCTGCTGCTCACAGGATCTGTACAGCGGGTCTGAGGCACAGCACACAAACCCTCAATCTGTTTGATGAATTCCACCCTTTGGGCCTCTTCATCAGATAAAAAGCTTTGCTTTGACAACTCCTCGACCTGCACAAATTCATAATTACACCTTTGAAGCTGTCAAAAGAAACAATTCAAGTTCACAGAGAAGTTGCTAAGTTATAGATTTTGAAACTCAATGCAGTGTATCAACTTGTATTGGGGGGCAGTGTTTTCTTTCCCCACCCAATTTTACATATTTTCTACCCATTTCTGATTATGGCCTTGCTCCTCCCAGCAGGCTCAGGGGAAATCAAAGCTTGGGACATTTGCTTTTCTCAACCAGAAGATAAGCTGGAATCAATGTGTGTTACGTCCCTAGTCTAAGTGTATGTGGATTTCTGTATGCCCTGTTCTCTGTTGGTGTTCTGTGTGTGTTTGTTCTGTTGAGTTTGTCTGTTCCACCAAGGTGGTGCTGATCATCACTTATCAATGAGTCCTCCATTCCATAATCCATAAACCTGGTTCCGGTCAACAACAGCTATCCCATCATGTCCTTCCTTCTTATTTCACTTTCCTCCCACCCACCCACTCACTCACCCACAAGGACATTAATGATTTGCCTGGACCTTTCCAGGACATGATTGTCATGCCATGACTAGGATATCATCTGCTGAAATTACCCAATTGCTCTTCGTTATGCAATGATTAAGAAAGCTGACACCAGTGTTAGCTTGATACAATCATACATGTAGCATTTGTTCAAAAAGTCTTACCACAAAGTCTCTTAGGTCCTGGTCATCTGTGTAGAGAAATATGTTATGAAGTTGCTTCTTTACATTGAAACCCTGAAAAAAAGAAGTTCTGGCATTGAGTCTTCTAAAAACAGTGCAAAGAGAAACAGCAAAAAGCTCTGTCAATGGATATGGACTTTAAGTTAATCTGCAAAACAAAACAATAAAAAACAAGGATGTTTTGTTTTTACTGCATGAGAAATGTTTACGAAGCCATTGAACCCAAAATTGAACATACTTGCTTGGCCATGGGGTGTTAGGGGCTAACATCCCCATACTTACAAGCTGGTGGCATAACAGCAGAGTACAGAGAAGTCAGATGTATTAAATGATCATGCAGTGTAACCTCAGATACATAATATATAATATCCAACTAGAAGTGCATCTAAACAAATATTCTAATTTGTCATGGAAAAGTTCATTTTGTCCGTAATTGAAATAAAAACATTACACCTTCTAATATTCTAGATTCATTAAACATCAAGTCACATATTTCAAGGATTTTATTTTCAATCTTGATGACTATGGTTTGCAGCGCATAGAAATAAAAGTACTGTATCCCAAAATATTAGAATAAAGAATTTATAATACAGAAATGCGGACCTGAGAAGAACTCTAATTAGCTAATTAACTCAAACTCAAACACCTGCAACATTTTCCTGAGTCTTATTCTGCAAGTCTGGTTCAGTACACACAACCACAATCATGAGGAAGACTGCTGACTTGACAGTTGTCCAGAAGACACTCATTGACACCCTCCACGAGGACGATAAGCCACAAAAGGTAATTGCTGAAAAGGCTGGCTGTTCACAGAATGCTGTATCAAGCATATTCATGGGAAGTTGACTAGAAGGGAAAAGTATGGTAGGAAAAGCTACACAAGCAACCGGGATGAATGCAGCCTTGAGAGGATTGTCAGGCAAAGGCAATTCAGAGTGGACTGAGGCTGGAGTCAGTGCATCAAGAGCAACCACGCACTAATCATAAAAATGGGGCAACATCAGAAGCATCTTACCTGGGCTAAGGAGAAAAAGATCTGGACTGTTGCTCAGTGGTCCAAAGTCTTCTTTTTAGATAAAAGTACATTTTGCATTTTATTTGGAAATCAAGGTCTCAAAATCTGGAGTGTAGAGGCACAGAATCCAAGTTGCTTGAAGTCCAGTGTGAAGTTTCCACAGTAAGTGATGATTTGGGTCGCCATGTCATCTGCTGGTGTTGGTCGACTGTGTTTTATCAAGTCCAGAGTCAATGCTGCCGTCAACCAGGAAATTTTACAGCACTTCATGCTTCCATCTGCTGACAAGCTTTATGGAAATGCTGATTTCCGTTTCCAGCAGGACTTGGCACCTGCCCACGATGCAAGATGACTGGTAACTACTTTGCTGACCATGTTACTACTGTGCTTAATTGCACAGCCAACTCACCTGACCTGAACCCCATAGAGAATCCATGGGGTATTGTCAAGAGGACAATAAGAGACACCAGACCCAACAATACAGACAAGCTGAGGGCCGTTTCAAAGCAACCTGGGCTTCCATAACACTTCAGCAGTGCCACAGGCTGATTGCTTCCATTCCACTTCGCATTAATGCAGTAATTTGTCCAAAAGTAGCCCTTACCAAATATTGAGCACATTAATTAACATACATTTCAGAAGGTCCATATTTCTGGATTATAAACTCTATATTCTAATATTTTGAGATACTGGAGTTTTGATTTCCATGAGCTTAAGTCAAATCATTAAGATTGAAATATGTCACTTTATGTGTAATGAATTTTGAATATACACTGCTCAAAAAAATAAAAGGAAAACTAAGATAACACATCCTAGATCTGAATGAATGAACTAATCGTATAAAATACTTGTCTTTACATAGTTGAATGTGCTGACAACAAAATCACACAAATATTATCAATGGAAATCAAATTTATCAACCCATGGAGGTCTGGATATGGAGTGACACTCAAAATCAAAGTGGAAAACCACACTACAGGCTGATCCAGCTTTGATGTAATGTCCTTAAAACAAGTCAAAATGAGGCTCAGCAGCTATTGTTGTTATTGTCTGCTTCAACCAATGACAGTATAAAGCTGCAATCTCGTCATCGTATAAAGCCCGCCTCAAAGGTTGTGATTGGTGCCTCGATTTGAAAAAATTGGAAATGGGCTTGAATGGGCTCTTGGTCAGACTGACTTGCAAAGCAAATCTAAATTTGACGGAAGGCCGTCAGGGTTCTCCCTGGCTAGGAAGCATAGGAACTGAGAAGTGGTCACCACCTGCAGAACCACTTCTTTTTGGTCGGTGTCTTGCTAATTGCCAATAATTTCCACCTGTTGTCTCTTCCATTTGTACAACAGCATGTGAAATTGATTGTCAATCAGTGTAGCTTCCTGAGTGGACAGTGTGATTTCACAGAAGTGTGATTGACTTGGAGTTACATTGTGTTGTTTAAGTATTTATACAGTTATACAGAGATTTGAAATCACCGCGTTGTTCAAAGTTGACTGATTACATGTCATCTCATAAATAAAGACACTGGTACAATACTGTCAGCTTTAATTACTTCTGTTCCTGAAGGAAAACGTTAGTCTAACACAGCTGGATCACTACTTACACACCTGCAAAGACATAGCCTTACCATGTTCCTGAGCAGAGTAGTGGCCTGCTTCAGGTCTCTGCGTTTGAGGCAGGTAAATGCCAGCCTTAGTCCCATGCGCCTCAACTCCTCTAAATGTTGCTCTGGCCTGTTTTGGCTCCGCAGGTAGGCCTGGGCCCGGGGGATCTGCTTGGTCAGTACGGCTCGCTGGACCACCTCCTGATACACACAGGAACACACAGTATCAGAAATCAGATTTGTTGTCATTCGTGTGAAATTACTTCTTTGTGGGTTGGATGAGAATGGTTCTCAAAATAAACGGGCTTTGAGGGTTTGTTGTTGTGTAGATTTTCTATACAAGTTTTGTGTGTGTGTGTGTGTGTGTGTGTGTGAGAATGAGTTCGTAAAGTCAATAGATTTTTGGTAAAACATTAAAAAGTCAATGTCCCCTTTTCTGAGCATCCAATGTTACTACGGTACCTCAGTGGAGAGGGAACTCCAGTCCTCGTGCTCCACCTTCTCGGGTGCAGGTGCAGGGGATGGGACTGGGCTGGAAATGTACCCCACCAATGGCCAGGGGTACTTCTTCATGAAAGTGCGTAGGTCAGAGATGTAACGATCCAAAATCTCCACACATTCCTGCAGATTCTCATCCAATTCTGTGGAACAAGGAAAATAAAAAAATAGGTAGAAACCACTGAGTTATCAAATGTTTGAGATCACATTACACCGGTTTCATGATATCACATAATACATAAAACAATTACAATGGGGGTTCATTGCAGCGGCATCCAACATTTACAGTTCTTAAGAACACACAAAATCACATAAAAAATGTATTTAGGCCCAACATACACTGAGTTAACAGAATTGATTTAACATTAAAACTATTGCAGCGTAAATGTGAGTACAATGTACAGTAGCAGTAACAGTAAAAAGATGAAAGGGAAATGTTTTTAAAATTTGCATTGTGAAATTATAATAATCTTATTACAGATCACCTGCAGAATAATAAGGTCACCAGTGAACTGGAAGTCATATTACTATAGACCTAAATAGCATGATAAAATTAAAACATCTGATTTTTTCTTTTTACAGTTAGAAGGTTGATGTAATATCACTCAGTTGTTTTAATGGCAGCCCTGGCTGTTTGCTTTTAAGAGCAGTATTTTTCCCCTTTAAAAAGAAGAGAGTGGATTTGAGATATTATTGTGTTCCTATTCAGAGAGCTGAGAAACACAAGGGGAAAATGGATTAGGACGTTGCATGGTTGTCCTTGTGGACACGAGGATTGAACCCAGGTCACTGTGGTTGCACTAGAACCACTAGAGAGTCAGGTTCAGGCACCACTCCTGAAAGACATTTTGTAGCTAATAATGTGTGTGAACAGTGGTAATATTACCTTCTGTGGCAGACAGGACAGTCCTGACTTGTGTGTTCAGAAAGGCCAGGGTGATGCTGAGCAGCTGCTCTGAGAACTGTCGGTTCTGGGCTTCTGTGTGGGTCTCTCTGATGGCAACACGCAGCAGATCCAATGCCGGAATTAAATCCTGGACATCTACAAATGGAAATCATTACACTGTCAAATCTGGAGGAGGTTGTGGTGCAGCAAAGGGAAAAACATTTGAAATTGAGCTATTGTAATGGCTGCGTCTGCTAACGTTTCATTCCATTGGTCATTTCACATAGCCTACAGAAATATGAACATGATATGTTGTTTATGATGTACCATGATCGAATTCTACACACACAATTCTAGTCAGAGCATAAATCAATTACACGCAAAATGATTGTGGTCGTATGTATATGCAGTACGCACTCATACACAAATTTGATATACAATATCAATTCCAAGCCAGTGATGGGATTACAGTAAGTCATTTCAGAAGCCCATTTACCATGGGAACTGTAATTCTAGCTGACATCTCATGAGATGTGATCCATGGGACAGCAGTCCCCTTACTCACACACGTGAATGTAAAGTCCTTCCTTGTCAGCCTGTCAGATTGTTGAATCAATGATCCACAGGTTCTGACTGAATCCAGAGCAAACAGAATGGACTAAACGTATCAACCAACCATGAGTCTTGTGAGATAATATAAACAGTGTGAAATGGCTAGCTAGTTAGCACACTAGTAGCATTTAAAATTCAGGGGCCATTTTTCAGTAGGCTAGAATGACTTCACCAGGTGTGTCATAATGACTTTAAATTACTTATATGGAATTGTCCTTATATTCTCCCAATATTCTTAAAATATTCTTGTTGAGTGTTTTTGTGTGATAACCTCTAGAAACAAAAAATGGTTACAATACACAAAAGAACATTGTTAAAATCATTTTAAATTAGGATTCTCCACTTTACATGTTTACAGATTACATGTTTTGTAACTGCCTTACTCTTCAGCTGGCTCTGGGTTGAGATGACAGCTGATTGGTTGGACAGACCGTATGAGGGTGGACTCAGGAAGTTCTTTTTGCTCTTCAGAAAAAAGTCCACTGTGTCCAGCTGGTGATTCTTTAGACCGGCCTACAGATACAAGTCAAATACATTTAGTTAAGCAGTAACTGTTCTCAAATGACATAAATAATTTAACAATCTGAACAAGTAACGGAACACCTACCTGCAGAGAATGAATAGGGATGGAGCAGCGAACCCATTCATTAAGATGGCACAGAGAGTCCACAGTTCCGGCACTGCCGAACACCATAAGTCGGTTGAGCAGCTCTTCCTGGGACACAGCAAACAGCACCAAGGATATGCCTGACACTGCAATATACAGGAACTGTAATCAATATCCACACACAACCACAGACAGGGATAATGAAAGCATGCAGGGCCTAGTGAAACCCTACACACCCCTAGAAACATTTCCCCTTTTTCCCCCTCTTTAAATGAAATCTACTAGACTAACTAGGCCTTTAACATTCACAAACTGCTCTATTGTACTGAAGTAGTGGATTTAAAGGGGTAATCCAACCACAGAAATAATAATATAATACAACTCCTAATCAAGTGGTTTGTCAGTAAAATCAAGTATTACATCCTTTACATATAGTTGTCACTTGAGGTAAGCGAAACACACTCACATTTCATTTCTATCACATAAAAAAAATATCACAAGTTGGTCTTTGATGGGTTCTGTGTGCGTTGGGGAATGTCAGAGGTGTACAGTATGGGGTGTGTGCAGACTTACAACACTCATTACTGGCCCCCCCCTAAAAAAATGTTTTGTTCACATGCTCATTTTGACTTTGTTATCATTGTGCTACTAATTTTCCTAGCTACCTAGCTATTAAGATATAAATAATAGATAATGGAGAATATTCTCTGAAACACAAATGTAAATCTCACAAAATTTGGTAAATTGCTTTCCTTAACTTCTGTGTCCATATGCTATACACATTGCTATGTCTGGCCTGCCTTGAAAAGCTAAAAGCGGAAATTCAAACCTAACATAAACCCCTTCTAATATTTCTCATTGTTTTGACTCTCTCTATGTTATTTTTTATTAATAATGTCAACAATGTAACAACGTCATGAAAAAAGGCTAATTTTATTTTTAGCTAATCTCATACCATACAACATATTTTTCAATTTTTTTAATTTCATGAAATACATTCTACAACTTTTGGAACCTGGTCACTGAAAGAGAAAGTAATTTCGTTTTCACGCCAATTCTGCAAAATCCTACACAGTGGTGCACTGTTTAAAGGTCCAATTTACAGTCAGGTCCATAAGTATTTGGACATTAACTACATTATCATTTCAGCTGTATACCATAGCATATTAGAGTTTAAATTAAATAATTAGAATGAACTCCAGGATAGACTTTCAGCTGTAATTTCAGCTGTAGTTTCAGCTGTATCACTCTGCTACAAAGTAAACTGTTTCACTTCTATTTACTGATGATGTGACTGCTGACCAAAGCAGCAGGATTAATTCTGAAATTTAGGGCAAAATGCTGCAAATCTCATTGGATGGCGCTTTACAGTGCACTTCGAAAACAACCCAAGGTTTTACGACAAAAAAGAAAAATGTTCTGCAATGGCCAAGTCAGTCATCTGACCTGACTCCAAATGAGCATGCATTTCACTTGCTAAAGACTAAATGCTCCAAGAACAACCAGGAACTGAGACAGCTGTGGTAAAGGCCTGGCAAAGCATCTCCACGGAAGTAACCCAGCATCTGGAGATGTCTATTTGTTACAGATTTCAGAAAGTCATTGACATCAAAAGATATGCAACCAAGTATTATAGCTAACAATTTAATTCATAATGGTTTATTAGTCCAAATAATAGCCCCTAAAATTGTGGGGACCACATATAAAAAGTGCTGTAATTCCTACACAGTTAATCTGGTTTGGGTGTAAATACCCTCAAATTACTCCTGAAAGTCTGAACTTTCTGCTCATATTCAATATTTCTACTCCTATTTCACTGTGGAAGACAGCTGAAAATGTTATTTTGTCAATGTCCAAATATTTATGGACCTGTCTATATATGTCATAGAAATGTAAATTATTAAATATATTATTTTAGAAGCTGAAAGTCAAAATGCATGGCCTCCTTTCTGTGTTCAGTAGCAGACTCACTCTTGAGAAACAGGCTGAGCTGTTCCTCTGTGGTACGCTGGACAGGCACGCTGGGCATAGTCAGCCGGTGGTAGGTCACTCTCTGGGACTGCAGATCCCAGAAGGCCACAGTTGTGTCAATGTTCCCGGGGGAGACAAAGGTGACCACAGCTGAGAACTCTGAGACAGAGAGCAACACAGGGGCAGCACTGTCTGTGACTGAGAACTGCACAGTCACTCCCCCAGAAGGCACTCTGCTCTGAGAGAACTTGGCAGCGGTGGCTGCCTGCCTACACTCTTTGTGGGGGAAATCGTTAAACCAAGGAGTCCCTTGAGTCTGAGGACATGAGGGAGACTTGGCCTTTTTGTACAGAGAAGTCAGCCGGGCTTTCCAAGAGCTGAAAATATAAGGTAGTGAGGAAGATAAAGATTAATGAACCTCCTTACCTTTTAGGAGTTTAAAGATTAAAACATAAAATGGTACACTCCACTTTGACAACAAATCTGTTTTGTATAGTAAGTGCAAAAAACTTATTAATTTCAGTTCCTCATACCAGTCAGTGCTGAACGAAGTACCCAGCACAGTCTGGCTGTAGGTGGAGCTTGCGAGGCTGTCCTGGTCACAGTGCTCTTGGGGTCTGAGTGGAGGGCGACTGGGGACTATCCGATGCAGCAGATGTTCTGGGTGGATCCTACCAAGACAGAAAAGATTCCACTGTATTTTTTTTATTTAACCAGGTAAAGCAATTGGGAACAGATTCTCATTTTCAACGGCGACCTGGCCAAGATAAAGCACAAGGTGCAAGACAACATTATGCTACACATGAAGTTAAAGTATGAAATATAGAATTCAGGAGGTAAAGGCTTTTGTGGCAATCAGGGAGATATACCTGCTTGAGTGCAGGTTAAAAGTGCTTTGGTGATTAGTGAGCTTCGTTACGGTGGGGTTTTGCCTAGTAAAGACTTGTAGATCAGATGATACCAGTGAGTGTGTAATGAGGGCCAGTCAACTAGTTCATAGAGGTCACAGTGATGGGTGTTATATGGGGCGTTGGTGACAAAACGAATAGCGCTCTGGTAAACTACAACTCATTTCCTCAGGCGAGTTTGAGGCAGTTCTATAAATGACATCACAAAAGTCTAGTATTGGTAAGATGGTCATTTTCACAAGGGCATGTTTGGCAGTGTGGGTGAAGGAGGACGTTTTGCAAAAGAGGAAGCCAATCCTAGATTTTTGGATTGTGAGAGTGAAGAGTAACTTAGAGGGTTCAACAAAAGCCCTTGCTATTTTTTCAATTAGACTTTTATCAATTACTTGCATCCCCTACCGTCACCATTTACAAAGAATACATAAGTGACAGATAAAATAACCTACGTTAAGATGCTATTATGAAAAAGACTCAGAGAAAAGAAGTAATAAATTATCTGGGTGGGTTTCCCTGGTATTTCATTGCTGTTTCATTAACATTACCTGAAGTAATGGTTGAGGTCCACAGCTAAGGCAGTTTTGTACTGAGTGGCAGCCACAACCGTAGCCAGGTCAGGGGACAACTGGAGAAAGCTGAAGGACTCGAGGCGGAGGACTGGCTCCTCTTCCCCCAGAGGAGCGGTATGGTATGACAGCAAGTCGACACTGGCCAGCTGCCTGCCCTGAGCACTGTCAAACACATCTGGAGGAATATATTAAAGACTTTATGGAATGTTAAACATGTTGAACAGAGAAAAGATATTTCTACATCGTCCAGAGAGATATCTATAGAGAAGTTCTCGACAAATCCCCCAGCCTCATACCCCCTTAATTGCTTAGTTCTTGGAATACAACATTCGGCATTTGCCTCTGTCACACAATACAGAATAACTCAAAAGCATTCCTTAAATGAAAACAATCTATAAGAAATGTATCGACTTTTGAAATAACTGCTTTGAAATCAGCCTAATAGCCTAGCTGTTGATCCAAGGTACATTGTTAAATGAAGGATACATATGATTCCAACGGTGGTCAAAACAAAAAGTGTGCCTCTGCAAAGCTGGTAGTCAACACATGTGTCCAGGTGCACTTCTGGAGGCAGGGCAATGATGCAGCAGGACAGGCGCTCCGGTTTAGTCCCCTGCATCCACTGAAGCTCCACCAGGGCACTGGAGTTAAGGAGGAGGAAGCATCTGGCATCCACAAAGGACAACACCCTCAAAGACCTCACCTCAGACACACCTGCAGAACCAAATGTCAACAGTGCCCTTCTTTATAAATAATATGTCAAACTACAAAACCTTGAAAGTGAATAAAAGGGCTTGGATGATAACATTTTACAGATTTGTGTTTATGTACCACATAACTCAGTTGCTAGACCATGACACTTTCAAGGTCAGGATTACAAGTTTGGTTCCCATGGCAGCCAGTCGAAAATTATAGATAGGAATATATTCTGCATGATGGACATTTCTAATTTTTACGTGGACCCTTGTCAAACCTATCATTAACAATGTAGCCAACACTGTACACCTTAATTTTCACACAGCATCCAGGTCTAGCTAATGCTACTGTGAGGGATCACAATAACAGAAGCTGATGAATAGGAGTCTCTCTGCAAGTGTCTTAACTTTTAACATGCTCAACTAGATATCTAGGCAATTAACGTGTATAATGATAATTAAACAACATACTCTGGTCTTTGTCGTTGACCAGCTGTAGTAGGTTCTCTGCTGACAACTTGGAGGCAGAGACCAAAGGCCCAGAGGCAGGGCACTCTGCTTCCAGCTCATACAGCATTAGGTCATGCTCTGAGCTAAAGGTTAGCAGTCGAGGGCTACTACAGGCTCCAATGTGAGCCGTCACCTCCCAAGCAAATCTACAGACAAGAAAAACTTTAATTCGTGAACATCATGAAAGAAAAAAACAGGTTACTTCACTAACTCACATAAACATAACACACACAAACAAACAAAATCGGAATCGCTCCTATCAATCATGACATAAATGCATACGTTTTTACATTGATTTGGTTACTTTTACTTACTCTGTATATTTGCCATTCAGCTTTATCCATGCCTTGCTCTCTGAAATGTCGCCGACTGTCAGCTCACCACTAACACTCAAGTAGCAGAGTAATGAGCAGCCTTGGGCCATTTTGACTTTTGCTGCGTCCACGACATTTTCACAGAAGTTACTCTGGGGAATGAGTGCGACTTCTAATGCACAGTTATCTTGCGTTTCAGATCTGTGTAACATCTTTATCAAGTTTGATATACTATAATTCGAATATTACCTGATATTTATCTTTGCAATTTGCAGTTTAATATACTAGCTCTCGAGTTTGTAGAGCAATTCAAATACAATTTGGACATATTCGTATTCCATCATGTAAACATTCTTCCCAAGTGTGCATCCTGACATAAAATCACATGACACGAGTTGTCTATCAGCTGATTTGACCATGTCCAATAGAGGAACAATGACAAATAGACTGTACTAATCAATAAAGTAAGCCATTATACTAATCAATAAAGTAAACCATTATATCTGAACTCTCGATATTTAAAAATGATTGAAAATGTAATTATGATTACTTTCAATAACGCAACACGTATTTACTATGTAATGCATCCAAATACGAAAATTAAATTAATAGATTTGTCAGCGATTGCTTTTGTCTGAATAAGGAAGTGAATTGCGAACGCAGACTTGTAAGCTTCAGTCTTATTTTTAAGAAGTCAAACATGCAATGATGAGACAATCCATATGCTAGTATGCCTAGATACAGTACTGTCATTCTGTCTACGCGGGGGGAACTGCACTCTTGTCAAAGTCACTCAACAACGTTAATCCGTTTTAAAACATTGTTTTCATAGTTTGTAGCCTTGTCCAGGGCACCTAGACCGATTTTGCCATACAATGCAACAAGGAGCAAAAATATGGAGGAGAAAGCTCTAGAAGTATACGGTAAAAGTGTATATTTGTATCTTGAAACGACTGTTACTATACGTTAGCTAGCTAGGTTTTCCAGGCTGTGTTATTCTGTGAGACTTAACCCGTGCTAAGTGGAACTATGTCACCGGGTTTAATGATTCTGTTTCCTCCCAATGTAAACTGGCCAAACGAAGTAAACGGCGCCATAAAGTTTCAGCCGTGCTAACTGCGGGGACCCGTTAAAACATAGTTGTCTACATCAACTTGTCAGACAATTAATGTACAGTACATATGTTAAAACCTAAGCCGTGCCCGTATGTTTCCACAGATGTCATTCGCACTATTCGCGACCCTGAGAAGCCGAACACCTTAGAAGAACTGGATGTCGTGACGGAGAAATGTGTTGAGGTCCAAGAGATCGGAGAAGACGAATACCTCATCATTATTAAGTTCTCCCCGACTGTCCCACACTGCTCTCTTGCAACACTTATCGGTGCGTCTCAACTGATAAGAAACCACAGTTCATAACTAACATTAACAGCATGAGATACAGTAGCATATTGCTTGCATACTTTTACCGTGTTTTATGTGGGGACGCCCTAGTGGCATTCAGACTGGATCTGTTTGTGCTTATCACAATTCAATGTTTGGCTGAAAATTATTGTCTATATTAACACTGGCTGCATTTGCTGCTAATGTAGTTGTGGTCAAAAGTTCTGAGAATGGCATAAATATTGGTCTCCACAAAGTATTACTGCTTTAGTGGTCTTAGATCTTTTTGTCGGTAGTTTCTATGGTATATGGAAGTATAATTCGAGCATTCCATAAGTGTCAAGGGCTTTTATTGACAATTACATGAAGTTTATGTGACCCTTCTTTTTCAAGACCTCTGCAATCCACCCAGGCATGCTCTCAACTACCTTCTTGGCCACATCCTGATTGATGGCAGCCAATTCTTGCATGATTAATGCTTAAAGTTTGTCCAAATTTTAGGCTTTCGTTTGTCCACCCGCCTCGAGGATTGACCACAGGTTCTCAATGGGATTAAGGTCTGGGGAGTTTCCTGGCCATGGACCCAAAATGTTTATTTTTTGTTCCTCCCAGAGCCACTTAGTTATCACTTTTGCCTTATGGCAAGGTGCTCCATCATGCTGGAAAGGCATCGGCCATCACCAAACCTTTCTTGGATGTTTGGGATATTGGTACCAATCTTTATTGATGGCTGCGTTTCTTAGGTAAAATTGTGAGTGAGCCCACTCCCTTGGCTGAGAAGCAACCCCACACATGAATGGTCTCAAGATGCTTTACTGTTGGCATGACACAGGACTATTGGTAGCGCTTGCCTTGTCTTCTCCGGACAAGGTGTTTTCCAGATGGACCAAACAATCGGAAAGGGGATTCATCAGAGAAAATGACTTTATCCCAGTCCTCAGCAGTCTAATCCCTGTACCTTTTGTAGAATATCAGTCTGTCCCTGATGTTTTTCCTGGAGAGATGTGGCTTCTTTGCTGCCCTTCTTGACACCAGACCTTCTTTCAAAAGTCTTTGCCTCAGATTTACTCAAATCTGGCCTGCTGCCATTCCTGAGCAAGCTCTGCACTGGTGGTGCCACGATTCCGCAGCTGAATAAAATTTAGATGTTCCTGGCGCTTTCTGGACTGTCTTGGGCACCCTGACGCCTTCTTAACAACAATTCAACCTCTCTCCTTGAAGTTCTTGATGATAAATGGTTGATTTAACTGCAATCTTACTAGCAGCAATATCCTTGCCTGTGAAGCCCTTTTTGTGCAACGCAATGATGACAGCACATGTTTCCTTGCAGGTGACCATAGTTGACAGTGGAAGAACAATGATTTCAAGCACCTTTTAATGCTTCCAGTCTGTTATTCTAACTCAATCAGCATGGCAGAGTGATCTCCAGTCTTGTCGTTATCAACACTCTCACCTGTGTTAACAAGACAATCACTGATATGATGGCAGCTGGTCCTTTTGTGTCAGGGCTGAAATGCAATGGAAATTCTTTTTTGGGATTAAGTTTATTTTCATGGCAAAAAGGGACTTCGCAATTAATCTGATCACTTTTCATGACATTCTGAATTCTATGCAAATTGTTATCTTCAACACTGAGGCAGCAGACTTTTTAAAAAGATTAGTATTTGTGACGTTCTCAAATTCATTTGACCACGACTGAATAGTTCAATGCATCTGTCTGTCCTATAGTTTTAATAGACATTCGTATGGACACTATGAAATACCATGATATGCCAGGATTTTAATGGAAAAGTTTCACATAAAGGCAAAGTTGCCTACATGGCCTTTGAAGGATAACATGTTTGTGTTTTGTCCTTTGTGTGGAACCCCTCAAACCTTTTTCCAACACATAGCTGCTCTGTGATTGTGATGTTTCTGTGAAATGCAACAGACTTAGCACTTCTACATAAAAGCTTTTCAGTTTTTAATTCCTCAAATTAGTGAAGTAACTTGAATTTGTTGGTCCAACTTAATTATTGCATTGCTCCACTTAAAACTACTTTGTCTACACACTTTCCCAACCATGCTCAGAATGGGGATTATAATAACTCGCAGTCTCATGGAAAAGAAACACATTTTTCCATTGTGTTCCTATAACATGGACATCTTGTCATATTTTCCCAGTGAGCTGTGTGTTGCTCAGCTGTTGTATGCATTTCCAAACTGCCACCCTTAGAGTTAAATTTTAATTGTTCTACAAAATGTGTGTTCCAGGCCTGTGTTTACAAGTTAAACTGGAGAGATGCTTGCCGTTCAAACACAAGGTAAGCATTTGGGGAATTACACCTTTCAGAATGATTATCATCATGCCACTCCCAATCTTTTTTTGAACTTCATCTGTTTTTGTTCACCAGTTGGAAATTTACATTTCTGAAGGAACCCATTCCACAGAAGAAGATAGTGAGTGTTACTAACCTAAATCAATACTGTCAGCACTTCAACCACATCCACATGAATTAAAATTTTAAACTTTAGATACAAGTGCAACAAAAATCTCTTTCGAAACCTCTCATTCAGTGAACCATAATTTCCCTTTTGCTTATATTATGAACATTCAGGCTTTAGTTTGGTGAAATCACACCATTGTGGTGTGCACATGACCTGTGCACCAACCCCAATGGTCACAGTTTCACAATAGAAGGAAACTCATTTTGGTTATTGTTTTGCCTCTAGTTAACAAGCAGATCAATGACAAGGAGAGAGTAGCAGCTGCCATGGAGAACCCCAACTTGCGGGACATCGTAGAGCAATGTGTTACTGAACCTGATGACTGAGCCAAGGGACTGCAATTATAAAGACTTAACCAAGGTATTCACTGGGACCAAATGGAAGAAAACATAATAAAGGAGCGACACACTGCCTGAAATCTTTCAATAAGCAACCTTTCATTTTTGTCTCCTTCCGTAGAACAATTTTTTTTGCCACTATGTGCACTAATGCTTTGGTTCTTTACTGGTTTTATTTCAGGTCCCACATTGAACCAGGTTTTATTAATCAGGTTTTATTAGTCATTTTTTATGGAATTGTATTTGAATGACAATAATGCTATATTGACAATAAATGTAACAATACAGTATATTTAGTATAAAATCAATCCAATGCTATTAATTGTTGAAAATATAAAATTGGCCATATTCTTGAAGAAGTTTGGCAAGCTCATATGTTTGAGACAACAAATCTGCTACTACATTGTTATATTGAATATAATGTGAGAATTAAATTAACTTCTGTTTTCTATATTGTTTCAACTTTGTATTTATTCTTTACATTAAGACTAATGTATATGGTCATTAAATAAACATGTACATAAATAAAATATATAATCTGACATCAGCAACCCATTAAAGTAACCCACCAGTTGAGAATCACTGCCCTAATGACTACTACATACAGTAGATATGAGCTTAACAGGAATATGTGTTTATGCTGTTAAAGTGCCTAAAAAGGAAATATTAGAAAGGACCTGAGCTGAACCTTTTCATATATCCTTTTGTAAATTTCCGCTATAATATAGAAAACCCAAGCAAAAAAATAATATTTTTTTAATACTAATTGTATTAGAATTTTTATTTATCCTAAATACACTTTTAATATTATTTTGGTATGTATATTTCAAATATACTTAAATATATTGAATACATACTTATGGTTAAACATAAGTATACTAGAAGTATAATATAATTTAAATATACTTTTTTTACTTGGGAAGTCATAATCAGTGGGGGTGTGTGGCATAGTGGGCTAAGTCGCTGCATTGCTCAACAGTCTACGTCAGCTATAGTCATTTCATGTTCCTGCGGGCCGCCATTCCGTAGGTTTTCATTCCAAACGAAAGTTAGCACAGGTGATGCTAATCATTACAAGGATGGAACGCCAACTCTGGGTAGTCGCAACTGGGGTTGGATGGAAAACTTACTGAATTGTGACCCGTGTGAGCAGGAATGACTATCGCTGGTCTATGTCATGATAGTCATGGGTTCAAGCCTATGGGTTTTCTGACTTTCCTTGGGCCTCTTGAACGAGGGAGTGGAAAATTGGCATTGCACTGCCTGGGATTTGGGTTAGATTATCTATCCTACCACATCGCTCTCCAGTAGGCCTGCATGATAAAATCGTTATAAAGTCGCAATCTCGATTAGGGCTGGGCGGTATGACCAAAAATGTATATCACGGTATTTGTCAAAATTCTACCGGTTTCACGGTATTTGACGGTATTTCTTTTTTCATACATAATCAAGTGTTCCCAGCATTCTTTCTACAGTTTGAGAGAGGAATTATTGCAGTAGATTGACTTAGGATGGTCTATTTTACTGTCATAATCAAGGCCGTAACCAGGATTTAACAAATACCGAGGTCAAAAATACCAACCCCCCAACAAAAATACATTTTTAAAAGACAACATATTTATTTTCAATAACAACGTTTGTGTTAATTCAACAATAGGTTATGTTTGGGCCATGCTTAATACAAGGATAATATTCATCACTTCACAACACCTTAATTATCCATATAATAT